>CM047519.1:1285349-1305349 GCA_026122265.1 Ammodytes dubius | reverse complement strand
CTTATTCATACAGTGGGTTAGAGTGCCACAGAAATAGGTTAAAGTCATGTTTACAAATAGTAATCAGTTACTTATTTATCATATTTCTATTATTATTTTTATTTTTTATTTAAAAAAAATCGAAAATTATCTTTACATGTTTAGCTGTATAATGTAGTGATAGTTTGATCCCCCAAAATATTTATAAAAAAAAATAAAAAAATTATACCACAACTTTCTGACAATAACTAATGCTTTTATTTGCTTTCATAGTGACTGTGCAGACCCAGATTTGGAGGGTCATGGTGTTTTGAGTTGGTTTAAAACAATCTAAAAATATCTTTACATGTTTAGCTGTATAATATACTGATAGTTAGACCCCCCCCCAACACAAAATATTAAAGAAATAAAACTAACACCCCCTCATTCTCACAGTACTAACTAAATTAATGCATTCCTTGACTTTACAGTGACAGTGCAGACCCAGATTCGGAGGGTCTTGCTCCCAGTGTTTCCAGTTGCCAGCGAACCCCGATCTACAAGCCGTTCACGCAGCACCGCCCCCCCGTGGACTGCCCCCCCACCCCGCCCCGCACAGCGTCACAGACGAGGAACTGCACTACGTCAAGACGTGTCTGCAGCGCTGGAGGACTGAAGTGGAGAACGACATCATCGGTATTCTGACGCACGCACTCATACTTTCACTGTTTCAATTTTGACGTAAAAAAATATATATGTAAAAAAAAACTAAAATAATTGCACTTACATGTTACCCCTACATCTAGCACTTTTTTAAACATGTGGCACTTTGTAATTTGGCTTATTTGAAGCAAATGTACATGAGTGATTCTTGCTATTCTGAGTTGAATGCACAAATGTTTACCTTGCTCTCCCAAAATTTCTCCCAAAAAGAGTAACAAAAATTATGAAATAAATGAATTTGTGGTTGGAAGAATAACATTCTTATTTGTGTCTTTTTTTGTTTTGTGTGTGTGTGTGTGTGTGTGTGTGTGTGTGTGTGTGTGTGTGTGTGTGTGTGTGTGTGTGTGTGTGTGTGTGTGTGTGTGTGCGTTGTGTGTGTGTGCGTGTTTGTGTGTCAGAGCTGAAGGCGAGCATTGACAGGCTCAGTCAGATGCTGGAGGGAATGTACACAGACAACAACCTCTGCCAGGTAAGACGTAAACTCATCTCACTTTGACTAGTCAGTGCTTATTTTCGTCAGAATCTTTCAGTTGATGATACAAGTGTGAAAATTGGCATGAGCAGTCTCCATGGGTCACTGACAAGAACATTGTCCGAGACATTTGAAATTGTGAATTCGTAAAGTTCTCACAATTTTTTTTTAAATATTTTGTCTCGGACAATTTTCTTGTCAAGTGACCCATGGAACCTGCTCATGCCAATGTTCACGCTTGTATCAGGAATTGAAAGATTGATTAAATGTTTTATTAATTCAAAAACCGTCGGCATTGTACATGTCGTGTGTGTATGTCTTTAAAAAATTTGAAGTCTTTAATAAAGAAAATAAATAAATTCAAAAACTGTCTCCCACTAATCTTATATAATATACGTAGGTGCCGTACAGACTCCATGCAGTGTGTATGAATGGGTGAATGTGGTGAGAAATGTAAAGCGCTTTGGGGCTGAGAAAATCAGCTAAAAAAGCGCTATATAAGTCAAGTCCATATAACATTTCATTGTACATGTATTGTGTATGTCTATAGAAAAGTATTTAAAAAAAATTATTAAAAACTCCCACTTATCTCAATAGGTGCCGTACAGACTGCATGCAGTGCTTGTGCACGAGGGCCAGGCGTCCGCGGGTCACTACTGGGCGTATATCTACGACCACGCCAACCAGCGCTGGATGAAATACAACGACATGTGCATCACAGAGTCCACCTGGGAGGAGCTGGAGAGGGAGAGCTTTGGAGGCATGACCAACGCCAGCGCCTACTGTCTGATGTACATAGACGACAGGCTACCACAACTCATCACAGGTAGAGAGGGGATTCAAGTCTGTCTGTCTGTCTGTCTGTGTGTCTGTCTGTGTGTCTGTCTGTCTGTCTGTCTGTCTGTCTGTCTGTCTGTCTGTCTGTCTGTCTGTCTGTCTGTCTGTCTGTCTGTCTGTCTGTCTGTCTGTCTGTCTGTCTGTCTGCATCAATAATAAATAATGTGGGCACGAAACAGTATTAAGGATCTGTGTTAAAGCTATAGTGCGTCAATTTTTTGGCAATGGCTTGAATTAAACCAACATTTATTCATATTAAAAAGTTATGCACTATAACTTTAATGTTACTGTTATTCTTTAAGTATTTCTTAACGGCCAAAGTATTCATGCAAACATTTTAGAAATCGGGTCATCCTAGCCTGAGAAAAGGCAGAAAGAGTGTTTTATGGTCTCACTGTCTAACCCTACATTTTCCCATGTGTGACATCACACACGGAAAAATGTAGGGTTAGCATTAACAGGACAGCTGGGCCAAGGGAAGACTGAGGAAAGACTGAGGGAAGAAAAACCTCACTCATTATATTATAATAGGGATTTTATAATGATAGAACGCTGGTTCCGTACGGGTGAAGTATTCCTTTAAGTATTTTTTAACGGCCAAAGTATTAATTTTGTTAAATTTGTTTACAAACAGACTCCACAGACGATGAGACGGGTCAGGTGCTTCACGGTCTGGACTCTCTGCCGTCCGTCCTGAGACGTTACGTCAACGAAGACAATCGCTGGTTCCAGCAGGAGCTGAGCGAGTGGCAGGAGCAGTTCAGCCAGAACGCCGCACCACAGGGCGAATCTACGGCCACCAGCACGTCCGCAGACCCTCAAAACCCAAATCCTGACCCTAACCCAAATCCTGAGACTGACCCAAACCCTAACCATGACCCCCATGACCCCATAACACACAGTGAGGATGGTGGGCCACAAACAGAGGAAGAACCAGCATCTCAGGTAAGTTTAAAATTACATTTAAAAGTAAAGTAAAGACCTACTTCACCTGTGGAAATATGAAGGTGTATGTAACTCTGAGATCCTATGTAGTATAAATGTGCAAAACATTTTAGAAATCGGTTCATCCTAGCCTGAGAAAAAGGCAGAAAGAGTGTTTTATGGTCTCACTGTCTAACCCTACATTGTCCCATGTGTGACATCACGCAAGGGAAAATGTAGGGTTAAGAACGCTTAGTATGCCTCTAATGGCCAATTTGTAAAATTCAGGCAAATAAGTTTGTTTTATTACGTGTGTTAACCTCATAACCATAACTCTAACCCCTTAATACAGAGGGAGGATGGAGTGGAGCTTACGGATGTAGCCGGACCCTCCACTGAAGAACCAGAGGTGGAAGCGACTTCAGAATCACAACCAGAGCCGGAGGAAGAGAAAGAGAAAGAGACAGAGCACACAGAGAAACATGAAGGTTTGTAGAGTTTGTTGACGGCCTGGTGGAAAAAGTGGGCCGATCAGTAACCATGAGGTCTCTGGTTCCTCCTCCCAGTAACCATGAGGTCTCTGGTTCCTCCTCCCAGTAACCATGAGGTCTCTGGTTCCTCCTCCCAGTAACCATGAGGTCTCTGGTTCCTCCTCCCAGTAACCATGAGGTCTCTGGTTCCTCCTCCCAGTAACCATGAGGTCTCTGGTTCCTCTTCCCAGTAACCATGAGGTCTCTGGTTCCTCCTACCAGTAACCATGAGGTCTCTGGTTCCTCCTCCCAGTAACCATGAGGTCTCTGGTTCCTCCTCCCAGTAACCATGAGGTCTCTGGTTCCTCCTCCCAGTAACCATGAGGTCTCTGGTTCCTCCTCCCAGTAACCATGAGGTCTCTGGTTCCTCCTCCCAGTAACCATGAGGTCTCTGGTTCCTCCTCCCAGTAACCATGAGGTCTCTGGTTCCTCCTCCCAGTAACCATGAGGTCTCTGGTTCGATCCCCGGCACCGGACAGGAGGGTGTTAGTAGTCCAACTAGTGGCTAGGTATTACATCTACAGTGCCCACCATCTCTACCATTGTGTCCTTGAGCAAGACACTTAACCCCAAAACTGCTCCAGGGGCGCTGTACTATTGCTGACCCTGCGCTCTGACCCCCTCCGAAATGTGGTAACTTGAGAGGGGGTATGCGAAGAACAAATATCAATATACATTGTGTAAATTGAAAAATAAAGAAACTTAAACTTTAAGATCATTGCAACCTAAGGGAAGGTGATTTTTAATGTTGGCAACATTAGCGCCCCCAGTGGTTAAGTGTGGTACTGCAGTCTATTATTAAACCAGGAAGTTGGCCCACATGTCTTAGTAATGACAGTAGTTGTCAGTAGAGATTTCAGCCGAGGCACATGGTGTATCAATCCGTTGCAATCCTCTGATTTGCCCCATCGTAGGCTTTGCCTGTGAGTAGATTCCTATTGTTTAAGATGTGCTTATTCATTTCTGAGGAATATTTTAGTCATTAATAGGATTCGTTGATGTTTTTATTAGGTTATAAAACTGCTACTATTTGCTATATATGCTAAGTCATGCTAGTACATTATATCTCAGTAGCATGAAGCTAAGCTAACACTGTACTTTGGTGTTAAATTTGAGTACATATTTCTGTGTTCTTATGTTTAAATTAATATTTTGCGTATTTCTTGTCTTTGTTTTTTGAACTGGAAACATCAGAGTTAACTTCACTGTCACTGTCGCCACTGGAGACGTCTGGCTGTAACCCTGACGACAGCAGCAGTGCAACAGTCACTGACACCATGGCAACAAGCCAGAGCGCCACACAAGCCGAGAAGGAGATTCAGAGTCAGGTGGGCAAGTTCATGACTCCCTCTGTGTGTGTGTGTGTGTGTGTGTGTGTGTGTGTGTGTGTGTGTGTGTGTGTGTGTGTGTGTGTGTGTGTGTGTGTGTGTGTGTGTGTGTGTGTGTGTGTGTGTGTGTGTGTGTGTGTGTGTGTGTGTGCCTACTGCCTTTAGGGGGGTGACCACATTGACACTTTTGTTCATTCTAGCGCCCCCTTTGGACTTAAGCGGTAGTGTTTTTACTACGCCAGCTGTAGTTCCTGGGTGAGCGTATACCCATGACAAAGGCATTAAGAAAAACTATATAAAAATGTAATTCTTTGCCCTAGGGGTGACTAGACGGACACATTTTCGTTGAATTGGGCTCAACTAGAAACACATTTAGAAAGGTTTTAAGTAGCCATTTTAATTTTTTTTTTTTAAATTTTATAATCTTAGCACTGGTGATTTTCCTTTGGCGCTGGAAAAAATATATTTGGGGGGCTCTAAAAAATCTCTATGCAGGAAAAACCTTGCCTGCTGTCACCCCCACTCACCCCCTGCTGTTAAATATGGGTCACACATTCCAGACCACTAAAATAACGTGGGTAAATATGGGTCAGGGATCTTATTTCACCACTTAACATAGATAGCAACACAGAGCCGGGCTTTAAGGTCAGGCCGGGTGGACGGAAATGTACTGATGGGGTAAAGGTAAATGAGTAAGTATAACTTTACTTATACAGGACCCTCCAAAAGTATTGGAACGGTAAGGCCAATTCCTTTATTTTTGCTGGAGACATTTGGGTTTGACACTAAATGATGAATATGAGACAAAAGATCAACATTTCAGCTTTCATGTCTAGGTATTAACATCTGTGTTTTTATTTCTAGCACATGCAGTGGCAATGAAAATAAAGCTTTTTTTAAAAACTTAAATCTTATTCAAACTCTTTCTCTTGTTCAGACTCCTGTCCCTGAAGCAGATCTTAGTAACCAGGCAACAACCTCGGAACTTCCCAACGTTCCGATTGAGAAGAATGACGCATCACCGTCGGTAACAGCAGAACTGGCCCCGAGAGCTGAAGGTGAGTTAAGTTAAAGGTGCAGTGTGTAATATGACATCATCAAGAAAGTTCTACAAAGTTCTAGAATGCAACACTCCCTGGGTAACCCCACCCCTTTCGAATAATAACAGAAGCTACAGTGGCCTTCAAGGACAAGAACAATTCTAAATTTTAAACAATGCTCCTGATGACATTCCAACTATGACACTTTCAAGATGGCGGCACTAGGCCTTGGTCCAAAATATGCAGAAATTTGGACATATATGAGACCATTTCTAAGGGGGAAAAAAAATGTAAAACATTTTTTTCAGCTATTATGCACTACATTAAATGTACTTATGGATATTATAATTACTTTCTACAAAATCTGCCAGGAAATAAAACCCAAAATTCTACACACTGCAGGTTTAAGTTAAGTTACTTTATTAGTCAATGGTTAGTCGGTTACATTGACATTCGTCTTTTCGCATATCCCCTCTCAAGTTACCACACTCCAGTCTCCCGTATTTGTGGAGCAGATAAGTGCTACAAACTTTCAATTCCTGTTACAAGCGTGAAAATTGTCATGAGCCGTCTCCATGGGTCACTTGACAAGAAAATTGTCCGAGACAAAAAAAGGAAAAAAAATAAAAATAAAAATAATTATGAAAAAACCCCAATACATTACTATGACAAATTTAAAATTTCGCAATTTCAAATGTCTCGGAAAATGTTCTTGTCAAGTGACCCATGGAGACAGCTCATGCCAATTTACACGCTTGTATCATCAACTGAAAGATTCTGACGAAAATAAGCACTTAGCCTCTCCACTATAGCAGCTATGGATGTAACAATACACGTATCGTACCCAACCGTCACAATATAAGCAATGTTTTGATTGTGGTGCGGAGCTTGCACTTTTATTTGAGAAGTATTTTATTTATTGGAGAATTTGCTGCAGTATTCTTTTTACATGTAGTATATTTTTTTAAATTTGATTTGGAACACTTGCTGAGTGGCTGACAAGCTAACAAATGTTTAACCCTAATAGCTTAAAGTAAATAAGCTCATGTTCTTTATTATTATTACAAACCAAAATGCCCAAAGTGATCTTTAAAAGAAATAGAGGTTCGTACCAAACCGTGACTTTTGTGTATCGTTACGCCCCTATAATAGAAACCCCTGAAGAAGAGTCAACCCAGGAAGTAGACCAGACATTTGCAGCAATATTATTTTTATTTGTTATAAATAAATAAAAAATATTTTATTTATTTAAGTTTTATTTGTATGTTTGATTTAATAAAAAATTAAGCAAAAATGCCCAAAAATCATCTTTAAAAAAATAAAAAATAAACCGTGACTTTATTGTGTCGTTACACCCCTACAATAGAAACCCCTGAAGAAGAGTCAACCCAGGAAGTGTCTGGGACGGATCAGGAAGTGGTCGCGGCTCGGAGCAGACCGAGGCCGAGCGAGGACGTCGTGTCTGAGGTGGACATCCCAAACGTCGGTCGCATCACCGTGAGAGCCGACGCAGACGGGTACAACGAAGAGGTGAGGGGGGGGGGGCCGACGGGTACAATGAAGAGGTGAGGGGGGGGGGGCCGACGGGTACAACGAAGAGGTGAGGGGGGGGGTGTTTGTGTGTGAGAGAGACTGTGTGAGAGTGTGTGTGTGTGTGTGTTATAATGTGAAATAAATGTGTGTGTGTGTGTGTGTGTGTGTGTATGTTTGTGTGTGTGTTTGAGAGAGAGTGTGTTTGTGTGTGTGTGTGTGTGTGTGTGTTTGAGAGAGAGAGTGTGTGTGTATTATAATGTGAAATAAATGTTTGTCTGTGTATGTTGTGTGTGTGTGTGTGTGTGTGTGTGTGTTAGTGTAGGTGTGTTTGTGTGTGTGTGTGTGTGTGTGTGTGTGTAGGTGTGTTTGTTTGTGTGTGTGAAAGAGAGAGAGAGAGAGCGACTGAGAGAGAAAGAGAGTGAGGAACTAATGTACACAATGAAGAGGTGAGTGGTGTGTCTTTGTGTGTGTGTGTGTGTGTGTGTGTGTTATAATGTGAAATAAATGTTTGTGTGTGTGTGTAGGTGTGTGTGTATATGTGTGTGTGTGTGTGTGTGTGTGTTATAATGTGAAAAATTTAAAACAAAGAAATCACTTGTACTTTATAATGTTTTTGGTAGGTTTGATTTTGTCTTGATTGGCTGCGTAGTATGTGCTATAACTCACTAGGGGTGGGAGGAAAGGTGGCCTAATAAAGTAACTTAACTTAAAGGTGCAGTGTGTAATATGACATCATCAAGTAAGTTCTACAAAGTTCTAGAATGCAACGCTCCCTGGGTAACCCCAACCCTTTCGAATAATAACAGAAGCTACAGTGGCCTTCAAGGACAAGAACAATTCTAAATTTTAAACAATGCACCTGATGACATTCCAACTATGACACTTTTCAAGATGGCGGCACTAGGCCTTGGTCCAAGATATGCAGAAATATGGACATATATGAGACCCTTTCTAAGGGGGAAAAGAAAGGTGGCCTAATAAAGTAACTTAACTTAACTATAACTCAGTCCTGTTTCTCCTTAGATGATGTTGACTCCAGCGATGCAGGGCGTCATTATGGCCATCGCCAAAGCTCGGCAAATATTCGATACGGAAGGTCCAGAGGCCGGACTCATCAAGGTAAGGGGATGTGTGTGTCTGTGTGTGTGTGTGTGTGTGTGTGTGTGTGTGTGTGTGTGTGTGTGTGTGTGTGTGTGTGATAAAAATGCATTTTTGGCATGTTTTTTAAGAAGAAAAATAGACAAAAATTCTCAGAAAATTATGTTTTTGCCTGCAGTGTCTTGCCCTTGACCAAATTCCCACAATTTTATTATATTTTTTAAATTTGTGAAAAAAGTGAACACACAAATAAAAGACAAAACTAAATAAACAACTTACATGGCGTACTTTACTGAACATGTTTTCTAAGGACATTGTTTATACTAAATGTTAATGTTGAGCAAGAAATATAAAAGGTCATAAAGGTGTCATGGTGGCCACTTCAGCGCTGCTATATGGTCGAGGAAAGGCTGCCATTATTAATTATGTTGAATTATATTGTATTATATTATATTATATGTATGTTATATTTATATTATATTTATGTTATATTACATTGTATCATATTATATTATATTATATTTATATTATATTATATTATATTATATTATATTATGTTATGTTGTTATATTTTGTTTCTGTAATACATTATATATTTAAAATATAACAATATGTAAAGAGGGTAGGCATAATAAGCCTCGGCTTCGTCCTATACCCTTTTTCGGCCATTGTTACTTTTAAAAGTAAATGATTGATCTTGTTTTTTTTTTTATCGTGTCTTTGTGGTCATGGACTGAAAATAAAAATTCTACTACTACTACTACATATCTGCTTACATTTTTCTACTTTTCCTGAGATCTCGTTTGATGTTTTTTTTAAAAATGATTATCTCTCCCTGATGACATCTGTATTAAATGTTTTACAATATAAAAGTGTTCATCGTTCTTACAACAACAACAATTTTGGATACACTTTTTTTTTCCATGATAATTTTTTTTTTTATAATCTTAAAAATGCATTTATGGCATGTCTTTAGGAAGAAAAATAGACAAAATTATGTTTTTGCCTGCAGTGCCCTTGACAAACTTCCCAGTATTTCATACTATAGATTCGTGGTTTGATGTTTTTTTTAAATGGTTATTCCTCCCCCTAGGCGTTCCATGAGGAGTATGCCCGTTTATACGAGCTATCCACGGAGGAGACGACTCCCCAGGACGACCCGCGGCTGCACCATTCTCTGGTTTACTTCTTCCAGAACAAAGCCCCCAAACGCATCATAGAGAGAACGCTGCTGGAACAGTTCACCGACCGGAACCTCAGCTTTGACGAGAGGTATGTACACTTTATATATATAGTCCACTTAAATAAAATAAATTACTCACGGTATACAAAATAATAGATACTTTCAAACGGTCTAGCTCTGCCAATTTACCAAGAAAGCCAACCTTTATACAGTTAAAAAGTCTGCAAACCATACTGAGAAAAATGGCCCTTTGACATTAGTCTATTATAGTGGCTCAAGTTTTTAAAATGTATTTAAAGAAGTGGCTAAATTAGGAGTGATTGAACAAAATATAAAATATATACATTACAAACAGTGGTACATACAGATACACAGGCAGTTTATATACAGTCAATGGTACATACACATAAAAATGGACCTTTGACATTGGACTATATAGTGGATCAAGTTTAAAACATTTATAAAAATAGGTATACAGGAAGACAATTGTCAAAACAATTCCCAAAAGATGATGATTTACTAAACACATTAAACCATTCAACATTCTGCACGGAACAACTTTTTTCAAGGAAACATTTTCCCACCAAATTTTCATGATAATCAATCAAATCTGAGTTCAATGTTTAGAAACAGGCACATTTGTAAAAAAAAAAAAAATAATAATAATATATTTTTTAAACATAACTTTGCTGTGATAAAAAGGCGATGAAGGTTAAAATCAAATGGACCACAGTTTTATTCAGTGTTTGTAAGCGATCCAGAAAAAAAACTGTAACATTTATTAAGAGGTCATACAGTAAAGAGTAAACCATATGCATGTGTATATCACCCTCTAGTGTCTAAAGCAGGCATTGTAACATAGTGTGAATGCTCTGGTATCAATCCTATTGTTGTTTATTTCCACACAGGGCCATCAGTATCATGAGAGAAGCCCGAACAAAGCTACGCCTCATCAAACCAGACGATATGGACATGGATGAATATCTGGTAATGTCTAACAAATGGGTTCAACTCTTGAGTTATTGGTCAATTGGTGTATTTCTTTTGTGATACGCTTTTTGTGTTTTGCAGGGTTTATCTGTCCTATATTTCTAATAATTTTTTACTATTTTAAACTGTTTGGTATAATAAGAATATTGTCTAAACGTAGGGTTAAGTTTGATATATTCTGTTTTTATCTTATTATCGACAACATCTATTAAAGGTTCAGTGTGTAGAATTGAAAGGAATTGAGGACAGTGGTGGATGATGCCATCTTTAGTAACTATAGCTTCTTGTCCTCGAAGGCCACCGTAGCTTCTGTAAATTCTCCAAAAAGGGAAGGGGTTAGCAAGGGAGCGTCAACATCTACAATCTCACCACAAGATGCTGCCAAAATACTCCAAATATTACACACTGTGCCTTTAATTTAACTGCACACACAGCAGAAGAAGTGACTTTGTTGTTGTTTGTGTTTCACAGCAGTGGCATGATGACTACAAGCTCTTCAGAACGGTGTTTGTTTACCTGCTGACAGGGCTGGAGCACTACCAGCATGGGAAGTAAGTGTTCAACATTCACCAGCACACACACACACACACACACACACAAACACACACACACACGCACCCGGTGAGATTTCAAAGCAAGATACAAGGAGCTTCGATTTTTTTTTTTTTTTTTTTTTTTTTTTAAACCTTTATTTATACAGGTAAATCCCATTGAGTCTGGAGACTCTTTTTCAAGGGAGACCTGTTTTCCTTTCCCACATTGCCATTCACACACACATTCATACACCGATAGCAGGCTAACTATCGACATTCACACGAGGCAAGGTGGGTGAAGTGTCTTGCCCAAGGACACAACAACCATGACACAGGTGGCAGGGCGGGGATCGAACCTCTAACCCTTTGATCATCAGCCGACCCGCTCTACCAACTGAGCCACAGTCGCCCAAAAAAAAAGATTTGAGAAGTCTATACATAAATAAATACTACATGCAAGGGTTAATACTCTACAAGTGATTTGTACAAACACATCGTCAAGACAACAAGGCATGTCAATAAAAATGGAAATGGAAAGAAAACGTTGAAGAATTCAAAAGAACGAATGATTGAATGATTTGCCAAAGCGAGAATTCACCTGCAAAGACATGACTCGATCTTTAAACACTTCAAAACACACACACAGTCAACAACAATGTAAAAATATGCAATGACCTCCTGCTTGTTTTTGTCTCGTCCGTTCTGTCTTAAATGTGAAAACTTAAATTGTCATGTCCCTCACCTAATGTCATGTCTTTCACCTGTCTAGTCCTGTACTGCATCACGTAAATAAAAAAAAATAAAAAAATAAAAAAAAACACTTCAAACAGAGGTATAGGGCCATGATTCTCACAGGCTACAGGGATAAAGGGGTTTGTATATACTTTGTTTTAAAATCATTTACATTGTGTTGTGTGTGTGTGTGTGTGTGTGTGTGTGTGTGTGTGTGTGTGTGTGCGTGTGTGTGTGTGTGTGCGTGTGTGTGTGTGTGTGTGTGTGTGCGCGTGTGTGTGTGTGCGTGTGTGTGTGTGTGCGCGTGTGTGTGTGTGTGTGTGTGTGCGCGTGTGTGTGTGTGTGTGTGTGTGTCAGGATGCGTGAGGCCCTGACGTATCTGGCTCATGCGTACGAGACCAACAGCAACCTGCTGAAGAACGGAGAGAAACGAGGAATGGAGAAATCTCTCATCGGAAACTACAGACGGAAATGTCTCACTGTGAGTTCTTTCTTTTGATTTAGATTTTATTCTATTTGCACACATTCCTTCAAATAAAAAAAAATAGGCCACACCATAAAACAAAAATATTTTTCACATGGAAAGAGAAAGGAGTGTGTGTGTGCTGGAGAGGTCAGAAACCCGTGCAAATTTTAAATGAAAAAGTTTTACATTTTAAAGGCAACTTTATTTACTTTTTTTTGTTTTTGAAATAGCTTATTATTCATATGTTACGTAAATTCAAAAACAAACTGTTATTGTTGGATTCTGACCTGTCATTTAAGAAAAAGCATGAAAAATACCCCCCCACTAAAAAATTAAAAAAATTACAATAACTTTTCCTATCCCTTCCTCCACCCACAAATGGATCGCCCCAGTTCAAGGCATTTTTTATTTTCTTTTTTTTGCAAAGATTTGTTTGTTATTAAGACATGCTCTGAATACAGCACAGTTCAAACAATGTGTCAGCTTACATTCATGTATTTTGAAAAAAGTTAGTAAAACTCAAATTCTCCAGTTTCATCTCTGTCTCTCTGACCTGTCAACAAAAAAAACATGAAAAACGCTTTAAAATATCGACAATACTTTCTCCTATTTAGAAGTTTATTGAGCAGGGACAAATACATTGTTTCATATAAAATAGATGCCTTGCAGACAGGTTTCTACAGTAGTCAAGACTAATTTGCAACCCCTGTCCCCTCTTCCCCCCAGGCCCTGAATGATATTGCGTCTGGGCTTTAATGCAGAGTTTTATTAAATAAGTGTATACTTCTTCCTGCTCCTTTTCAGGCATATCACATCAATATAGATAATTTTTTTTCATTTAAACATACATTTTGTTTATTGTATTGTTATGCTTTTCATTTAGTTTTGCATTGTTTTTGATATGTCTGAAATAAAATAAAATAAAATAAAAAATTCAAATTCAAAAAAAGCATGAAAAATGCTAGAACACTTTTACAATAACTTCTACTATTTCCCCCCCTCACTCCCACAAACCACTCAGGAAAAACAAAAGGAAAACAGCAAAGAACTAAACAAAACTAACCTGTCAAAAAAAAAAAAGCATGACTTTTTTTGAAAATGTTGACGATAATTTCTCCTATCCCCTACACCTCTTCCCCCCCCTCTCTCCAGGCCCTGAATGCGTCTGCGTCGCGGCTGTTCTGCAGCGGCGTGGAGCAGAGCGTGTCGGAGGCCGTGAGTCTGATGGACGAGGTCATCATCCCGTGTCTGCACCTCATGAGCCGAGACCGACACCTGTCACCTGACGACCACGACGCCATGGAAACCATACGCAGCAACTGGTGCTCCTGTTTAGGCCAGGATATGGAGGGTGAGAGTAACAGGGATACAGACACACATATACACACACACACACACACACACACACACACATATACAAACATACACACACACACACACACACACACATATACAAACATACACACACACACACACACACACACACACACACACACACACACACACACACACACACACACACACACACACACAGACACACACACACAGAGACACAGACACACACACACACACACAGACTAACATGGATACACACTCACACACACTGCTGTGTCAGATATATGAACGTTATTCTTGTCTGGGGCAGGATATGGAGGGTGAGATTACAGTGGATAGTGCCCTCAGATATATGAATTTTTTATTTATTTTTTGGGGGGGGGCATTTTCAAGCTTTATTAGACAGTGCAGAGTTGAAATGGAGAGAGAGATAGATAGAGAGAGAGAGAGAGAGAGAGAGAGAGAGAGAGAGAGAGAGAGAGAGAGAGAGAGAGAGAGAGAGAGGGGGGGATGACCTGCATTGCAATATGGTACCCGCTCTATCTACTGTTAAATACAGCTTGAAAATGCAAAAAAAAGAATTATAATAATAAAATAAACTCTCCCTTCTTTTCCCTTCTCCTTCCAGCGTCGTTGCAGGTGAAGCTTGGAGAGTTCTTGCCCCGTGTGCTGGAGGGTTCAGGTGAAGCCATTGCGCTCAAAGACCCTCCGGACGTCCCCCCTACGCCCGCACACGAGCTGTGTGATCGCCTCGCAGCCGTCATGGAGTCCATACACAAAACATCTGTAGTCGCCGTGCAGTAAAACAGACAGACAATGAAAAAACTAAACGCCTTCACAAAAAAATGCAATTAATTTTAATTTGAACCTCCTATCAACTTTTAGGTTATTTTTAACAATAGTGGGATGGCATAGCTGATACCTATTGTTTATGTTGTTATACAAGGCCTGTGCTGATGAAAGACTGGGGGTTAGAAATGGTAACAACCTTCAGAATAGTGCTGAGAATGATTATGGAAAGTTTAGTTGATGTAAGTGCTTCAGAAGTTGAGATTGTTGGTCCAGAGTATGATGTTGAGATAATGTCCGTTAAAGATGGTTGATGGTTGTATAGGAGAAATATACAGACGCAAACAGACAAGGTTTAGTCAAATAAACACCTAAATGGACATGTTGGACCTTTTAATTTATACTAGTATGAAAGAAGACATGTTATGGAAGCAAAATAGACAAAAATCTCAAAATTGCTTGTAAACAACAATGTTATAGTGCCAAATCTACATGAAGTGACTATTGGTAGAAAATGTTGTAATGTTGCTAAATAGTAACAAATGCTGTTTATGTTAATATATGTTTTATATTTACGTTGTATTTTTTCAATTCAGAATTCTAGGAACATTTTACATTAGAATGGAAAATATATTTAGTACTATATTATGCATAGGGATATTAATTGGCAGTGCGTTCTGTAGAACTGCTATATGTATGCTCGATTTTCAAGTGGCACGTTTGACTGCACTTTGCTGAACAGAATTGCCTTTTTGAATGCTTCTTTGTAAACTATGTAAAACAAAACCTTTGAAAGGAAAGAATTGGGACATACATTTAAGTCCCAAATGCATAGTAGTATGATGAATTTAATCCTGAAAATTGGGATTTTTCAGTAACATGGGGATATTCTGACAGCCATGAACGGATGCTGATTTCACTGCTTTTTCACTTGTAGTCTGATGATGATGAAACTCAATAAATATTTTAAATACTCAATGTACTCCTTTGATTATTGACTGTTCTGTCACTGAGATTGCTAGCTAACGAAAACATTAATTTAACTGTAAAAATGCTAAGCTTACATTTTTGGAAGAAAACAGTAGCAACAGTTTACAATGTACATAATAAAAATAATTTGCTAGCCAGAGGAGATAGCTTATAGTTAGCATAGCATGCTAACATGTGCTCAACAAACATTTTGTCATTAGCATGGCTGCCGTGTCAGTATAAAAAGCCCAAGGAAGTAGCCTACCGCATAAAGTGAGCTTGCTGTGTGTCAATACCAAAAAAAAGTTTGAAAAGTAAAATTATAATTAAAAGATGAATTACTTGGATAAAGGTTATTTCATGGGATAGCTATGAGCTCCTCTGTGCTGCTGCTGGCTTCCTGTGTGGGCTGCTTTTGGGGGAAGAGAGCCGCGCGATTTTCTCCCATTATCTATTCACCTGCAGTGACTTGACTTTTAACTACTACTTTCATTACCTGGAAATAAATACATTGTTTACATTTTATTGTTTTAAGTTGTTGAGACTGAATAAAACGCCGCACTTGTGTGTCTGATTGGGTTTGACGCTCCGTTGCTTCTCAGAGATAGTGCTTGAAATAGACTTGTTGCTGATTTGGGTAAAAGTCGTAGGTTAAAGGAATACTTCACCCATACGGAACCAGCGTTCTATCATTATAAAATCACTATTATAATATAATGACTGAGGTTTTTCTTCCCTCAGTCTTCCCTTGGCCCAGCTGTCCTGTTAGTAATACTAACCCTTACTGTGATGTCACAAGAAGGAAACTGTAGGGTTAGACAGTGAGACCATAAAACACTCTTTCTGCCTTTTCTCAGGCTAGGATGATGATTTTTGCACATTTATAATAGCATCTCCGAGTTCAATACACCTTCATATTCCAACCGGTGAAGTAGGCCTTTAAGAGCCCCCATGCGTCCCAATTCCAAACTACCTCTGGTTCATGTGGCAGCGATATTGATGGACGTGATGCCGCCACAGGTTGTATTATGGACAGGTTTAGATCCCCCCCATACACACACACACACACACACACACACTCACTCTCACACACACACACACACAACACACACACACACACACACACACACACACACACACACACACACACACACACACACACACACACACACACACCACACACACACACACACACACACACACCACACACACACACACACACCATCTAACACACACACACACACACACACACACACACACACACACACACACACACACACACACACACACACACACACACACACACTGAAGACAAGGCACATTGCAATTTGAAATTTCTTTTTACTTAAAAAAGATCAAAATAAAGATGTACAATTGAACCAAAATCAGACGCCATTTTACACTTCTTCTTCTTCAGCTTCTTCTTCTTCTTCGTCGGATGAACGGCGGCAGGACAAAAAGTTTATTATTATGACCTGACACGTTTCAGCCGGTATTTCTCCCCCTGCCAAACTTCCCTGGAACCAGAGAATGAAGGAAAAACATTTTAGAAAAACCAAAACTGCATTGTCGGCCATTTTTTGCTTTTCGCTGAAGTTGTGGCGTCTTGGTTTCGTTTTTCGTAGATTGTCCTTTCGTTTGTCCCGAAGAAATGAGAAAGGAACAAATTCAGTAAAATACATTTCTGCTACAGTGTGTCCAGCTTTCCCCCTGGGAGGGTCCACAGTGTTTTCAATAAGGAAGGGCTTCGGAAAAGTCCACATTGTAGCAGCCGATAACTTAATCATTTATCAGTTTTTAATGTAATAAAAGTCAATAATGTATTCAAATGTTCTAACCAATAACTAAATGATTTGTTTAAGTTTGTGTGGTCAGGTCTTTAAAGGTGCTACGAGGAACTTTTAAATATTTCTGAAACACTCTCGTTTTTTTCTCTGATGATCATAAATGACATGTAACAGCAAAGAAAAGAAAAAGGAAATCATACATTTTTTAAAAAAAGCGATTGTGTTTTTTTATTAAAGAAATGTTACTACATAATAATCGTCTTTTATTTCATTGAAACTTGAAAAATGCTCAAGTTATTTATTGGCAGTTATTACGTTATCGACCGTTATTAAACTATCGGCTGCTACACACATACAAACATACCAACCGCTTCACCAGCTCGAAATGGCATTATTCAAATCGCCCCGCCCCACCCCACACACACACACACACACATACATAATGCTCTAAAAGATCTACCCAGATAATACTTTGACTGTCGACATTTGAAAACCAAGAGACGGACAGTTTCTTTTTAATTATTCTCAGTACAAAAAATAGATCAAAGAATGAAAATAGTATACTGTTATTTTGCCTGCAGACTTGATTCTGCTCTACGTGTGTCTGCACAGTGAGGGGTGTGTGGCTGAAAAGGAATACTTCACCCAAACGGAACCGGCGTTCTATCATTATAAAATCGCTATTATAATATAATGAATGAGGTTTTTCTTCCCTCAGTCTTCCCTTGGCCCAGCTGTCCGGTTAATCCTAACCCTGCATTTTTAAACCATGTGTGATGTCACAAAATGTAGGGTATGACAGTGAGACCATAAAACACTCTTTCTGCATTTTCTCAGGCTAGGATGAACCGATTTCTAAAATGTTTGCACATTTATACTACATAGGATCTCAGAGTTCAATACACCTTCATATTTCCACCGGTGAAGTAGGTCTTTAAGGGTTGGGGGGGGGGGGGGGGGGGGTTGGAGCTACTGTAACATTCATCGTTGAATAATATATTAATAATGACATTTGTATGCAACAGGTATCGGAATATTTGGGCAGTCGATACCGATGGCGACACCACCTTTCACATTGAGAGCTTGAATGATTCCTATATAAGACAGTTAAAGGTGCAGTGTGTAGAATTTATTGGAATTTTTCTTGGTAGAAATTAAGTATAATATTATTTTTTTCTTTAAATAAGTGCTTGAAAATAAAAGTTGTTGTTTCTTTATTTCCTTAAAATTTGCCGTCTTTTGTAACTAGCTTCTTGTCCTTGAAGGCCACCGTAGCTTCTGTAAATTCTCCCGAAGGCAGCTGGTTAGCAAGGGAGCGCTGCAATCTGGAATCTCACTACTCGATGCCACTAAATATTCCGATAGTACACACTGCACCTTTAAATATTAAACATATAACACATTTAAAACACATTTTGCCTTCCTCGTGGCATATCGTCTTTTTCATTATTGCAATGAATAAAATCTTTAAATATGACTTCTATAAAAAAAAAAAATGAACTGTCTGTCCGTCCACTACAGTATCCGCTATGTACATCTGTTTTAAAAAGCAAGCATGTTACACAGTCGCCCCTATGTACACACAGCTAAATTCTTCATTATTGTTTTTTCCACGTAATATACATTATTTACTTATTTTCACAGTTTTCCTATGTTTTGCTCATATATTCAATACCAATAGAATAAATTTGTCCGCTATTATGAATACAAATATTTTTTTATCCTTTGCGTCTTCGCGGCACACGTCCCTCGTTGATATCTTAGCGAGAGTTCGTCCGTCTCATAAAACGTCCGTGTAGCAAATACCGTTCACTTCGAAAACAATCTTGATTGTGGTTCAGTTTTTGTATTATTAACCCTCACCACCACAAAAAAAAAAAAACGCTCAGTTCGTTTTTTTTTTTTTTTTTTTAAGTTTTCAAGTTTACAGTTTCCTGGTTGTTGTCTGTATGTATGTATCACATAAATCATGATGATATTATTCCTTTTTCTTCCGACACCGGAGCGATGCGAAAACGGTTGAATATCTCCAGTTGATTCCGATGTTCTTTTGATTCAAACGTAACACTTCAAGCTCCGCTCCACAGTGAAAAGAAAATCGAGTTTGTTTCTGTACTTTTTCCACGGATTTCATAGATAAATCCTCCAACCACAGCCAGCCATACCCTCTTAACAGCGGTAGTTGTTGCCCACTGAAGGTGCACCATTGTCGGGTTGTGTGTGAATCCTGTTGAGTCCTTGGTGAGTTTTTGTGGTTGTTTTCGTTGTTGTTCGCTATTCAACTATTGTTATTTTTCTTCCTTCTTGCTATTTGGAATAAGGCACTTGAGAGGTATTTGGTTTTCAGGGCATCTCAGAGGAGACCAGGGCCAGTCCGGAGCCCTGGCGGAGAGGGGGGCCCGCGTGCACCGCTTTGGGACAGTCCGGGGTCAAGACGCGCCCGTTCTCTCCCACGCTGCCGGTGATGGACAGACGAGCCTTGTTCCTCATTGCTTCTGTGAAGGTCAGCTGGGGAGAGAGAGGAGACACAGAGAGAGAGAGGGAGGTTTGTGTGTTGAGATGGAGCAAGTGAGAATAAGAAAATAAAAGATAGTTGCAGATTGATTGGAGTTTTAGGCCTAATTTGGTAGATTTGTGTATTGAGATGGATAATTTTAATGTTAAAATAATGTTTTTTTTAAGAGTTTCAGATTGGAGCTGTATACTGTGAGAGGAGACAGAGAGAGGGAGGTTTGTGTATGGAGGAGTTAACAATCCGATTTCATTTTATTTT
>CM047519.1:1272849-1280349 GCA_026122265.1 Ammodytes dubius | reverse complement strand
GTTAAGGGGTGGAGCTAACAGACGTATTTGCGTGGGGAGGGGGAGGGGGGGGCACAACCGGCTGCATCACTTTCCGGGAACGGGCGCATACTGCCGGGACCTTTCTTACACAAAGCACAGAGGCTGGTACTGTCGACACAGAAATATTGGCTCTAGAACATGTATCTAATGCTTGGTAAATAGGCCTGTGCTTAAACACCCAATATGTGGTTACTACTATCATATTCTAAGATGTAGTAGGCCTATTTATTTAATGCTTGGAGAAATATTAAGTAGGTGAATAATGAAGCTTGTACGTATACTAGCATACTACTTTCAAAATAACTTAACAGTTTAAAAAATTCAATAACAAAATGTGTTTCCTCTTGAAAATAAATAAATGCATTCCTCCTAAATGCAAATACAGTAGCGGTAAGTGTGGCACTCCTGTAAACTTAAGGTCATACTACTGTCATAAACTAAGATGTAGCGGCGTCATCCACTAAGACTTAACATAGTCAAATCTGATTGGTCAGATCTTGCCCAAAGTCCAGTAGTCATCTAATCATGCTTTTTTTCCCTTTAAAAAAAAAAAAAAAAAAAAAGGCTAAAGCTAGGCTACGTAGCGAATATTTTAGCATCGACAGTACTCGCTCTCCTTTCAACATCAAAAAAACCTACAGTACATATAATAATCATCCCTCATCGACCCGGCAGATGCTCCTGTTGCCGACACACAATAAAACACATTTCTTTCGTTACCCGTAAAAACAACGACATCATCACAAACAGACGTTAGCTTAGCGACATTAGCGGCTAACCTTCTCGCCACCGCCGCCGCTGCCACACTCTCCTTTGTCGTACCACCACTTGTTTTTCAATTTGTCCAACAGGCCTTGCTCATTGAGTTTTAACACTGCCAGGTTAACGGCGCTTCTTTGGAAACGATAAAAACATATTTGGTGAGTGGGGGGGTCGGGGTGGGTGGGTGGGTGGGTGGTGGGGGTGTGAGTAATATGCATTTCATTTCAGTCCAAATAAGGGGTTAAGTGGGTCAGGGGAGGGAGGGGGGGGAGGGAGGGGTAGCAGTTTAGAGTTTAAGAGAGGGACAAGGGTGGAACAGTGCATTATAATCTAAAATCCCAAAACATCCCAAACCCAGCAACCACAACACGCACTGGACACAAATCTCTCTCTTTATATGTGCTGCCTTAATGCTTCAGAAGTTACGCGCTATAGCTTTAAGGCTTAAAGCTATAGTAACTTCTGTCGCCTCGATCAGGAATTTAGAGTAATTACAACAACACTGTCGGTGCATCTACATAAGGTAAAGCCGGTGCAGGTATGTTGCACTTTTAATTTCAAATTGTAGCCAATACCAATGTTATTTAAGTGTTCCATGCCAGATTTATTGTTACATAATTATTTTTCTACCGTAATGTGGAAAAAAAAATGGAACGATAATTCTTAATTGAGACATTCCACGGTTCCTTTTCTGTCTCTCTGGCATAGAAACAGTCTGATTTAAAAACATTAAAACATTGGCAGAAAATTTGTTGGCATTCGGCACCGCCAGTCCCAAAAATATTGAGAGCTGGCGCCATGAAAAAACAGAAGACACCTCTTAAATAATTCTTTGCCATTTCACACATGTATATTCTGCACTGTATTTATGTCAATGCCAATTTTAAACCTCACAGGATTTTCGAGCATTAAGCTGTTCTGTGAAAATTGTGATTGACCTGCATACAAGGTCCATAAAAGGTTTTTTTTAAATTAATTATGTAATTTGTGTATTTTGAATTTCATGGGTTTCTTTTGAAGGCTGTTGTGTTGTGATGTCTTTCGATAGTGTTGAGAGAGAAAGAGAGAGAAACAGAGAGAGAGAGAGAGGGAGAGAGAGAGAGAGAGTGAGTGAGAGAGATTTGCCTCAGTGTGTGTTTTGATCCTTTTAATTTATTTGCATCATTATGAAAAATTAAAATAAATAAACATAAAATGGATTATATACACAGAAAGCAACACAGCTGATTTGTGCAGTGATCATTTAGCTCATGATGTTTTCTGGAGCCATTTGAAATAACAGCCTTGAACCAACCAGACTGCCTTTGTAAGAGCCCGAAATATAACAACGACCCGAAATGTACTTTGTGTTCCAACAGGTGCGTTTCTCCAGGACGCCCCATTAAATATAAAAACGTATAAAGATTTTGTTTTATATATATATAAACGTCCTTTTCTACAATTGTCCTGTAGCTTTCTGTACCTCCGCTGGAATAAACTAAAGTACAAGGCAATCACGTAGCAGTTTTCCATTGGTTTGGAGATGTGTTTTTATTCCCTGCTGAGCTAAGGGTCTAAAGGCAGAGGGTGTCATACTGTATGGAATGTAAAGCCCACTGAGGCAAATGTCTGTTTGTTATATTGGGCTATACAAATAAAACTGATTTGATTTGATGTGTCCACACTAACACACACCTGTGAAGTCTGTCTGCCTCCAGTACATTTATCCGTTCCTCTCAGTGAGACCTTGCCAGACGGGTTTTGATCGATGAGCGCACAGATTGAAAGTGTGAAACTCTCCACAGAAAGTAACACACAGTAATGACACTATTCTCTGGCAGGTCTGTAAATTCCTCCACACATTCCCTGCGTTCCAAATCACATACTCTTTTTTATTTTTTTTACTACACTATATACTAAAGTACTGAAGAGTTTTAGGGCCACGGGAGAGAACAAAAAAAATCAGATAAGGAAGATTTTTTTTCATTATGTCGAGAAATGTCAAGAATAAAGACGAATACTCCAAATTGCTATTGGAGTTAATGGGGCATTTATGTATTTTCAGCATACTGCATTTGACGTGCATGTATTGGGACATCCTAAATCTTTTTCTGGCATACTAAATAGTCTTGCAAAGTTACCCAGGGCTGTGCATTCAAATAGCTCCCAAAACACTTATTCCAGTTGCTTCTAGCTGAAAAGAAATTAACCAATGGACCTTGAAGGAAAAGCTGAAGTAGCATTAGCAACAAAAAAACATCTTGAATTAATACTGTAGGCTACATCATTAAAACAATTGCATTTTTCTGAATTTGATTAATCAAGTTTACTCGAGCTTTTTGAGCACATGCCATTCAAACATTTCGGCCAATAACAGCAAAACACCAACAAGCACATTGACTTACCCGGGGTTGAGATCTGGAAAGAGAATAGATTAGGTAACCACCCCTGTATCAATACAATGGCCCACCCGTAGTCCAGGCAAAATAGCGCTTTACGACAGACTAATTGTAAAATATTTTTTTTCAGCTCAGATCATTTCTATGAGGTGTCCAGAACAACATACTAAAAGTCTTAAGAAATCCTAGTTGAGGAAATATGTTTAACTCTCATCAATCTGAGATGTGTGCCAATAAGGCAAGACAACAATACTTTTACAATTAGTTCTGGCCCAGAAATGCTTTACTTTGCCTGGCCTACACCCCCCCCCCCCCCCACCCCCCCCCCGCATGCATGCAACAAACACGAATGTAAAAAAAAGCAGCTACTTCTGCCCAAAAAACGCACATACAAACGCCCCACCCGCCCAAACCAAGCAGTAAACCGAGACAGATTTAAAGGTGCAGTGTGTAATATTGGAATATTGTTTGGCATCATGTGGTGAAGGTTCTAGAATGCAACACTTTCTTGCTAACCCCTTCCTTTTTGGATAATTACAGAAACTACGGTGGCCTTCAAGGACAAGAAGAAGCTAGTTACTAAAGATGGCTTCATCCACCACTGCCTCAAGTCTTTCCACAATAACAAGTGATAAGGTGAAGATGTATTTAGTTATTTATTCTATAGTACTTCTTCTTCTTGGTCTTCCAACAGGTGCATTTCCCATGACGCCCACTATATATAAAAATGCATATGACCATTAAGCTTGTCCTTTCTGTGCTACTGTAGAAACATGGCGGTGCAACAAAACGGCTTCCATGTAGGGGGTGACCCGCTCCTATGTAGATATAAAAGGCTCATTCTAAATAAAAATAATAATTCTCAATCAATTATTCACTAAATAAAACATACTTAATACTTATCTACCGAGTCTTATCCAACAAAATGCCAATAAAATCTACACACTGCACCTTTAAATCAATAAACAATATAAAAAGGCAGCACACCAGGGAAGGTGGAATACCATAACAACACGTATACACAACATATTGTTACACTATTCCACCCACCTTAACAGTGAGCCTTTGGGTGTCGCCACGCCGTAGCCTTTAGAATCCAGGTTCCCGCCCACTTTCATAGTGTCGCAGGGCTTCCGCTGTTCTGTGTATTCGTTCATGGTTGACTCCAGTAAGAAGGCGTATTTCCCTTTGGACTTGCGGACCTTGGCCACGCCCTCTGCGGTGGTTTTAGTGAAGACAGTGGGCTCGGCTGACTTCATGTAGCCCCACATCTTCTCGTAGACGGCGATTTTTGAACGCTGTGGAAGGTTTTTTGAGGGTTTAAAAGTAGGTGTTGGTGTGAGAGATTGGGGAGGTGGAGAGAACATATCCACATAGAGAAAACATGGCGAAGTACACAAGTTTGACCATATATTTACTAAAAAAAACATGCCAAGGAACATTAGGGGCAACGCTCACTTGATAACCTTTCCCTGTTCGAGAATTTAGTAGAAGCTACGGTGGCCTTCAAGGACAAGAAGCTATAGTTACTAAAGATGGCATCATCCACCACTGCCTCAAGTCTTTCCACAATATCAAGTGATGAGGTGAAGATGTATTTAGTTATTTATTCTATAGTACTTCTTCTTCTTCTTGGTCTTCCAACAGGTGCATTTCCCCAGGACGCCCATTATAAAAACATGTAAGACTGTTAAGTTGGTCCATTCTATATTGTAATTTGTCCTTTGTGCTCAAATGTTACCACTATATATATATTTTTTTTTTTAATCACTTATTGAATTTTCTATATATTTCAATCAAATAATGTTTGATGTTCTCTCTGTGTGAATTTCTCCTTTGAAATCAATAACGTTTTACCTCATGTTATCTGTTCACATCCACCCTGACTTTGACTTGCTTGCGGCACAAACACCTGTAACTTCCTCATTGCCCTTATAGACCTGCTATGCTCCCTAATGTCCCTGTACATGTTTAGGAAAGGTGTACAATCATCAAATCAAAATCAAATCAGTTTTATTTGTATAGCCCAAAATCACAAATACATTTGTCTCAGTGGGCTTTACATTTCATACAATATGATACAATATGACACCCTGCCCTTAGACCCTTAGCTCGGCTGAGAAAAAACTCCCAGTAAAAATCCTTTACCGGGATTAAAAAAAATTGTCAATCATCCTTTTTTCTCTGTAATAATAATAATATAATAATATGTTAGCTCTGTATGGGCCCTCCTACCTGTCTGGGAGTAACTAACCCTTACACTGTAAAAATGAAAATGTTAGGAGAACTCAAATATTTCAAGGCAGCTGTCTTCATTAGATTTTAGGACAACTTTTTTTTTTTTTTCAACCTTTATTTATACAGGTAAATCCCATTGAGACCGAAGACTCTTTTGCAAGGGAGACCTGTTTTCCTTTCCCACGTTATAACCATTCACACACACATTCATACACCGATAGCAGGCTAACTATCGACAGTCACACGAGGCAAGGTGGGTGAAGTGTCTTGCCCAAGGACACAACAACTATGACACAGGTGGCCGGGCGGGGATCGAACCTCCAACCCAACTGTATAACTCTTCAGTTTTGTCTACATTTGAGCCAACTAACTATCTTTTGTAAATATAAAATCTTTGATATTTGACTTGGATACGCATAAAAACATACAAACTAGGAGTGCTACATACTAACAATTTCAAACGATAACAGTTGTGCCGACTAATTCTCTGCCATACAGATAACAAACAAAACCAAGTCGTTGATTGTTGATGTGTATGAGAGAGATAGATAGAGAGAGAGAGAAGGAGTGTGTGTGTGTGTGAGAGAGAGAGGATGAGAGAGAGAGAGAGAGAGAAGAGAGAAGGAGTGTGTGTGTGTGAGAGAGAGGATGAGAGAGAGAGAGAGAGAGAGAGAGAGAAGGAGTGTGTGTGTGTGTGTGTGTGTGTGTGTGTGTGTGTGTGTGTGTGTGTGTGTGGTGTGTGTGTGTGTGTGTGTGTGTGTGTGTGTGTGTGTGTGTGAGAGAGAGAGAGAGAGAGTTGATTCAAATATAAAATATTGTTTAAAATGTCTGAAAAACTTTCTGCACGAATAATAAGTTTGAACAACTTTAACTTTTTGAAAATCTTAGTATGTTGAACCCAAAAATTGTACTTACCTGTTGCCTACACATGAACGATAGTATCTCAACAAAAGTTAATTAATTGGCCAAAATGTATGCAGCTTTCATTCAAACTTAAGACTATTGTATTTGTTGTATTGCATGTCTTTTAAATGGACCTTGAGTCTAATAATAAAAGTTGATGATGATGATGATGATGATGATGATGATGATGATGATGATGATGATGGGGTAGGATCCAATAAGTTTATACTTCTTCCTACTCCTTTTCAGGCATATCAATTCAATATGTTATTTGTTTATTTTTTGTTTATTTTTATTTGTGAAATCATTTGAACATATTTTTTTATTGTATTTTCATGCTTTTAATTTTTTCTTTTTTTGATACAGTATGTCTGAAATAAAACTGAATGAATGAATGATGACTATTAGTTTTAGCCTCAAATCTAAAAAAAAATCTATTGAAGACAGCTGCTTTGAAAAGTTGACTTTCCCCGAATTTTTTTTTCATTTTTCCACTGTAGCCCGATACTCACCCTGAAGAACTCTTTGGTGGATCCAGAGTCCAGCGTCCCGTATGCGATGTCGGTCTGTTTGGCCAGGTCCTCTGCGCTCTCTATGGGCGAAACCATCCGCTCCACTGTCAGGAAGGCGGCCAGGTTAGCCGTGTAGGACGAGATGATTATGAGAGTGAAGAACCACCACACCCCACCTACGATCCGACCCGATAGAGACCTAGGGACGGGGGGAAGAGGGGAGGGGAAGGGGGGGGAGGGGGAGAGAGAGGAGGGAGGGGAGGAAGAGAGGGGGGATGAAGGGAGGAGAGAGGGAGGGAGGAGGGGGGGAAAGGGGGACGGGGGGAGGGGGAAGAGGGAGGGGAGAGGGAGGGAGGGAGGAGGGAGAGGGAGGAAGGGGGGAGACAGAGAGAGGGAGAGGGAGGGACGGGGGGAGGGGGATAGTGGCAGTGGTGGAAAATGGGTGGATGTATAACAGGTAGAAGTTTGGAAGGATTTGTTGGCCAAAGGGGTGGATTTAAATAAATAAAAATAAAGGGATGATGCATATGTGTGTTGGGTTTATTTGTGAATAAAATAAATTAAATATAATTAAAAATAAAGGGATGTGGTGTAGAAGGTGATATAAAGGTAAAGATGAAAAGGAGGAGGAGGGAAGATAGAAAGAGAGAAAACAGTCAGTCAGTCAGTGTTGGTAAATGCATCGA
>CM047519.1:1242337-1267749 GCA_026122265.1 Ammodytes dubius | reverse complement strand
TAGTATGTAGTGTAGTAAAAAGACTAAAACTCTTCTGTACTTTAGTATGTAGTGCAGTAAAAAGAAAGAGTATGTGATTTGGAACGCAGGGTCTTATCCTAATCCTATACGGATTAATGTGAACAGTTGTAGACTCAATTATTTGACTAAAGACGATATTCATACTGAAGTTTTTCTGCTTTTAATTTTTCTTTTTTTGATATGTCTGAAATAAATTGAATCAAATCAAATCAAATCAAATCAATTACACATGCATTCACTTTATACACTAAATTATCCTCAGTTGTTGTTGTGTGAAGGCACTTACTTATGTGTAGGTCTGACGGTGTGTGTGTGTGTGTGTGTGTGTGTGGTTCACTGGTTGTTGTGTGTGTGTGTGTGTGTGTGTGTGTGTTCGCTGGTTGTGTGTGTGTGTGTGTGTGTGTGTGTGTGTGTGTGTGTGTGTGTGTGTGTGTGGATTTTTTCAAAGGGGATTTTTTTTCATCGTGTTTTTCCGATCTAAAGAAAAAGCCAGATGTGTTTGCGCTCAGTTCTTGTTAGAGAGAAGTATAGAATGAACACAGCGAACACTTTATATTGCTTTTGACCGAACTGGTTAGTATCTGAATCTGAAACGCTGTGTAATGTCTGATCAGTGCTGACAACATCCCGCATACACACACACACACACACACAGACACACACACGCACACAGACAGACACACACACACACACACACACACACACACAACACACACACACACACACACACACACACACACACACACACACACACACACACACACACACACACACACACACACACACACACACACGCACGCACGCACTGCTGCTGAGACACACCAAGTCTCTCAAAATGCAATATGCAAGGTTGTTTTTTATTTCTAACATAATTCTATCAACACAGACATTTACATCTGTGTACTCGGGGCCCCCAGACTATTCCAAACTATCCCTTTAAACAAACTCAGACTGCATAACCACTCTCTCCCGCTCCTAGTGTGTGTGCTCTTAATTTGAAACATCTGGTGTCAGGGTTACGTCTAATTGACAGTGAGTTTTACAGCAATCAAAAATGCATAAAAAAATGATTTGAATTAATCCGCGAATGAAAACAACATCTGTGTTTAGAACAGACAGGCAGAGCAGCAGATTGGAGTATGAGAAGAATATTTTATTGTACTGATGAAACTGGCGCTATGAAACTATACTTTAAGCTTCAATTTACCATGTTTTCTAATTAATTTGAATTTTTTAATATTTTCTTTTTCACGTATTTATTTATTTTTTACAAGGCCTTCATTGATTTTTTTGCTTGGTTACAGCTTTTAGACATTAGACATAAATACACAATTTGTATGGCTATATTGTAATAGTCAGACAGTCACCAGGATAAGAAGTTATGAACTAATTACTCATTCTCCTTTGTTGTACTAACTAATGGAACTATAGCGCTATGAAAATGTACACAAAGCTCAAATAACCACTTTTCTTAATGTTTTTTTTATACATTTTTGATTTTACTAGGTCTTTATTTATTGTTCCTGGCCACGGCTTTAATTGTATTCTTTATTGCCAGTTGTTTCATCAGAGACATTTGATAAAGACATTTTAACAAGACAGTGAAATACAGTGCATCTTGTGTTATTACTGTATTGTGATTATTAAAAAAAGTAATCAAGATAAGAGATGAAAATTACTGTTTTTTTGTGGCATTTTCAAGCTTTATTTGACAGTACAGAGTTGAAATGGGGAGACAGAGAGAGTGAGAGAGAGAGAGAGAGAGAGAGAGAGAGAGAGAGAGAGAGAGAGAGAGAGAGAGAGAGAGAGAGAGAGGGGGGATGACCTGCAGTAAAGGTCCACGGGTTGGATTTGAACCCGCGACCACTGCAACAAAAATGCCATGGCCAATATAGTACGTGCTCAATCCACTACGCCACCGGATGCACCCCGAAACGAATTACTCCATTTAACATGCTTTTATAATCCTTTTGCTCATAACGTGAATGAACGAACTTGGCTTTCATGTCTCATTTCTGGCAGTTACCAGCTGGAGGAAATCTGAAAGCAGCTGTTGCCATGACGATTAATTGTTAGTTCTAACAGATTAGAGGAATAGATTGCTTGCTTTATTTTTTTATAGAGCGCCCTTCACAGACCAGGGTCACAAGGCGCTTCACAAATCTTAACACATTTTATACACACACTCAAACACCGATGGCAGTAGCTGCCATGCAAGGCGCTTTCAATACACAGTATTGTCTCTTAAATTACCACTATGAATCTTACCGACAGCGCACAATTAAAGTTTGAATGGGTTGAGTGAGTCAGCGGAGATGAAAAGAAAATTTTGGTATAAAATAGTGCTTTAGGAGGAGCTGGTTTGAGAACATACGGGAGCATATTAGGGCCAAAAATTAAAGGAGGAAGTTTGCTTTTTTCACTATACACTTTGAGAAAAAAATTCAAATATTGAGAATAAAGTTAAACTTGACAGTTTCAGCTTACGGTAAAGTTGTAAATGCATTGACACATTCGAACTTCCAGGATCAATAAATCATAAGCAAAACATTATTGAAAGATAAAAGATGCATCTTTGCTATCATCTTAAGGCAGACACTTTGCTTAAAGACCTTCTTCACCGGTGGGAATATGAAGGTGTATTGAACTATGATATCCTATGTAGTATAAATGTGCAAACATTTTAGAAATTGGTTTATCTGAGCCTGAGAAAAGGCAGAAAGAGTGTCTAACCCTACATTTTCACGAGGTTGTAGCAAATTTGTATTTTTCTCAACTTTACTGCAGTCTTGAACTGAAGACATTTCAACCTTATTCACAACATTTAATTTTTCTTTTCTTTTCAGTGGCCCTAAATCTCTTCCATAACAACATCTTCCTCCCATCCAAAATGTAAAAAAATCCAGACTCCAAAAGAAAACTCCACAATTTTTTTTCTTTCTTCCATGGACCTAATAGGGGAGAACGGGGTAAGTAGGCACACTTTTTACTCTAGTGAGAATTGCTCATCACCAAAACATCTGTCAATAGCCATTCCTACATTAAATTGAAGCTTAAGGTGTTGGCTTGAAATGTGTGTCTCTCTTTTTTTCCAACTTATTGTAATGAAGAAGTAATTTACCATCAAAGACACTCTGACACATTGTGACAACCAACCCCATCAAGGGGTCGGTTGTCACACACTATGGGGTTGTTTGTCACAATGTTATCTTAATGGGAAAAATCTTAAAAAGAAGGCAATGAGGCAGAACCAAATTTGAAAGTTTAATTGCATTGTCAAGTTGACAAATAGGCCTACATAACTTACTGTAGCCTTGGCAGCTGGTCTAGTTTGGGATGCACTGGGTTGTTTTGATTTTGTTGCCCTTTTTTCTTTTGCTTGCTAGCTGCCTTTTCCTGCTCTATTCTTTCCTTCTCTGGGGTGTCAGTGAGGATACAGCTTGACAATTTATTTCGTTATTGGGTTCCTTTTCTGGCTGCAGCCTTGAGATAACATGTGACAACCAACCCCCCAAAAAATTTGACGACCAACCCCAACCTGAATTTCTTGCTAGCATCAAGGCCAACAACCATCTGACAACTAATTAGCTTGCTAACAACAATCTAAACTATAGCGTACCCTTCACACTTTCTGAGGGTAACAAGTGTTTTTGTTTGTCTAATTTCTTTTGTCTGCTCATTTAATAATAAAACACATACTTTTAAAATGCATTTTAGTTTTTAAAGGTAATTTTTGGCTTTATTGGACAGTACAGGGTTGAGGTGGGGAGACAGAGAGAGGGGGGCAGAGGGGGGGGGGGGGGGGGGGTGACCTGCAGTAAATTTTCTTTTTTAATTGCTCATGACTGATGATTGTAAATGCAGTGTTTGTGTTTGGATGATCAGTGGGTTCTGAGCAGGTTAAAGTATATACTATAGTAGGCTACTCTGCGTCTGTAGTTAAAGTATACTATATACTATACTGTATACTATAGTAGGCTACTCTGCGTCTGTAGCAATGACAGCGGCAGGTGAAATACCTATTATATTATAGATCCGGTAACCTAGGTATCAGTCCGCCGATGCCGCATATAAACACTGCTGCTGCTGAGACACACCAAGTCTCTCAAAATGCAATATGCAAAGGTTGGTTTTTATTTCAAACATTATTCTATCAACACAGACATTTACATCTGTAGTCTAGCGTTGTTATTGATTAGCCTGGGGTGTACTCGGGCCCCCAGACTATTCCAAACTATGGTTGCGTTCCGAATCGCATACTTTCTACTATATGTAAAAAGAAGATTTAGGATGTCCCGATTCTTGTGGCCAGATTTAGGATGGTTAGAAGTACCCGGATGTCCTACTTCATGCGGCCAAGATTGTTAGTGTTGAAAAGTGCATCCTATTTGGGCAATTCTGACCCACAATCCAGTGCGCACGTGAAGTGACGTCACATCGACGAAGCCTCCATATGAAAACAACAAGGGGATGCGACGGATATAAAAGCAAGAGGCAAGATCAAGGCGCAATGTTATGATGAAATAAGAGAGTAAAGTATGTCCCAATAGTATGCCTACTGCATCCTAACTAGATTCTTTTTATCGTCGGATGTAGTATGTAGAATAGAAAAAAGAAAGAGTATGCGATTCGGAACGCAACCTATCCCTTTAAACAAACTCAGACTGCATAATAACCACTCTCTCCCGTTCCTAGTGTGTGTGCTCTTAATTTGAAACATCTGGCGCTAGGGTTACGTCTAATTGACAGTGAGTTTTACAGCAATCAAAAATGCACAAAAAAATGATTTGAATTAATCCGTGAAGGAAAACAACATGTGTTTAGAACATACAAGGCAGAGCAGCAGATCGGAGTATGAGAAGCATATTTTATTATACTGATTGAACTGGCGCTGTGAAACTATACTTTAAGCTTCAATTTACCATGTTTTCTAATTAATTTAAATTTTTAATATATTTTTTTTTACGTATTTATTTATTTTTTTACAAGGCCTTCATTGATTTTTGCTTGGCTACAGCTTTTAGGCATTAGACATAAATACACAATTTTTATGGCTGTATTGTAATAGCCAGAAAGTCATCAGGATAAGAAGTTATGAACAAATTCTCCTTTGTTGTACTAATGGAACTATAGCGCTATGCAAATGTACATTAAGCTCAAATAACCACTTTTCTTAATGTTTTTCTTTTATACATTTTTGATTTTACTAGGTCTTTATTTATTGTTCCTGGCCACGGCTTTAATTGTATTCTTTATTGCCAGTTGTTTCAACAGAGATATTTGATAAAGACATTTTAACAAGACAGTGAAATACAGTGCATCTTGTTATTACTGTATTGTGATTATTAAAAAAAGTAATCAAGATAAGAGATGAAAATTACTGTTTTTTTTTTTTGCATTTTCAAGCTTTATTGGATAGTACAGAGTTGAAATGGGGAGACAGAGAGAGAGAGAGAGAGAGAGAGAGAGAGAGAGAGAGAGAGAGAGAGAGAGAGGGGGGGGGGGACCTGCAGTAAAGGTCCACGGGTCGGATTTGAACCCGCGACCACTGCAACAAAAATGCCGGGGCCAATATAGTAAGTGCTCAATCCACTACGCCACCGGATGCACCCCAAACGAATCACTCCATTTAACATGGTTTTATAATCCTTTTGCTCATAACTTGAATGAATGAACTTGACTTTCATGTCTCATTTCTGGCAGTTACCAGCTGTAGGAAATCTGAAATACCCCATATTTCCTGTCAAAAGCACAAGCTGTTGCCATGACGATTAATTGTTAGTTCTAACAGATTAGAGGAATGCACAGTATTGTCTCTTAAATTACCACTATGAATCTTACCGACAGCGCACAATTAAAGTTTGAATGGGTTGAGTGAGTCAGCGGAGATGAAAAGAAAATTTTGGTATAAAATAGTGCTTTAGGAGGAGCTGGTTTGAGAACATACGGGAGCATATTGGGGCCAAAAATTAAAGGAGGAAGTTTGCTTTTTTCACTATACACTTTGAGAAAAAAATTCAAATATTGAGAATAAAGTTAAACTTGACAGTTTCAGCTTACGGTAAAGTTGTAAATGCATTGACACATTCGAACTTCCAGGATCAATAAATCATAAGCAAAACATTATTGAAAGATAAAAGATGCATCTTTGCTATCATCTTAAGGCAGACACTTTGCTTAAAGACCTTCTTCACCGGTGGGAATATGAAGGTGTATTGAACTATGATATCCTATGTAGTATAAATGTGCAAACATTTTAGAAATTGGTTTATCTGAGCCTGAGAAAAGGCAGAAAGAGTGTCTAACCCTACATTTTCACGAGGTTGTAGCAAATTTGTATTTTTCTCAACTTTACTGCAGTCTTGAACTGAAGACATTTCAACCTTATTCACAACATTTAATTTTTCTTTTCTTTTCAGTGGCCCTAAATCTCTTCCATAACAACATCTTCCTCCCATCCAAAATGTAAAAAAAAGCCAGACTCCAAAAGAAAACTCCACAATTTTTTTTCTTTCTTCCATGGACCTAATAGGGGAGAACGGGGTAAGTAGGCACACTTTTTACTCTAGTGAGAATTGCTCATCACCAAAACATCTGTCAATAGCCATTCCTACATTAAATTGAAGCTTAAGGTGTTGGCTTGAAATGTGTGTCTCTCTTTTTTTCCAACTTATTGTAATGAAGAAGTAATTTACCATCAAAGACACTCTGACACATTGTGACAACCAACCCCATCAAGGGGTCGGTTGTCACACACTATGGGGTTGTTTGTCACAATGTTATCTTAATGGGAAAAATCTTAAAAAGAAGGCAATGAGGCAGAACCAAATTTGAAAGTTTAATTGCATTGTCAAGTTGACAAATAGGCCTACATAACTTACTGTAGCCTTGGCAGCTGGTCTAGTTTGGGATGCACTGGGTTGTTTTGATTTTGTTGCCCTTTTTTCTTTTGCTTGCTAGCTGCCTTTTCCTGCTCTATTCTTTCCTTCTCTGGGGTGTCAGTGAGGATACAGCTTGACAATTTATTTCGTTATTGGGTTCCTTTTCTGGCTGCAGCCTTGAGATAACATGTGACAACCAACCCCCCAAAAAATTTGACGACCAACCCCAACCTGAATTTCTTGCTAGCATCAAGGCCAACAACCATCTGACAACTAATTAGCTTGCTAACAACAATCTAAACTATAGCGTACCCTTCACACTTTCTGAGGGTAACAAGTGTTTTGTTATAAACCCATTGTGTAAAAGCCTAAAAGAAAAATACTGAGAAGCAAAATATTTTGAATTTGACATGAAAAACACAAAACATCCTCTCACCTGAAATGCAGCTGTCTTCCTCCAAGGAAGTCTATGTATGTGACCTCTGATCCCAATTCTGGACCTTTTTTATATCAACATTTCAGAGCTAGCGCGCTCTGGTGGCGAGATATAACGAATGTGACATCCAACCCATGTGACAAATTACCCCGTTCTCCCCTACTCCAAATGGCCTGAAACGTGCTCCTAAATACTTTTTGGAAAAATTATTTTCTTAGGACTCAGCACTTTGAGAAATTTTCCCAAAATTTTAGATGGGGGTCAATGGCAGCTATATGAAGGAAGTGAGCTAGAACTCCACAACTTCGCACACATGTCTAGGGGGCCTGGGGCACCTCCCACACCAAAGGCCAACCCTTTGCCCATTTCCCTCGCCGAGTCGCAACCCTAACCCTAACCCTAACCCTAACCCTAACCCCTAACCCTAACCCTAACCCAACCCTAACCCTAACCCTAACCCTAACCCTAACCCTAACCCTAGCGCCAACTAGTGGTGTAAAAAAAAAAAAACAACAAAAAAAAATCATATATACTCCAAATAGCCTGAAACGTGCTCCTAAATACTTTTTGGAAAAATTATTTTCTTAGGACTCAGCACTTAAAGAAATTTTCCCAAAATTTTAGATGGGGGTCAATGGCAGCTATATGAAGGAAGTGAGCTAGAACTCCAAAACTTCGCACACATGTCTAGGGGGCCTGGGGCACCTCCCACACCAAAGGCCAACCCTTTGCCCATTTCCCTCGCCGAGTCGCAACCCTAACCCTAACCCTAACCCTAACCCTAACCCTAACCCTAACCCCTAACCCTAACCCAACCCTAACCCTAACCCTAACCACTAACCCTAACCCTAACCCTAACCCTAGCGCCAACTAGTGGTGTAAAAAAAAAAAAAACAAAAAAAAAAATCATATATACACCAAATGGCCTGAAACGTGCTCCTAAATACTTTTTGGAAAAATTATTTTCTTAGGACTCAGCACTTTGAGAAATTTTCCCGAAATTTTAGATAGGGGTCAATGGCAGCTATATGAAGGAAGTGAGCTAGAACTCCAAAACTTTGCACACATTCTAGGGGCCTGGGGCACCTCCCACACCAAAGGCCAACCCTTTGCCCATTTCCCTCGCCGAGTCGCAACCTAACCCTAACCCTAACCCTAACCCTAACCCTAACCCAACCCTAACCCTAACCTAACCCTAACCCTTACCCTAACCCTAGCGCCAACTAGTGGTGTAAAAAAAAACAACAACAAAAAAAAAATCATATATACTCCAAATGGCCTGAAACTGCTCCTAAATACTTTTGGAAAAATTATTTTCTTAGGACTCAGCACTTGAGAAATTTTCCCCAAAATTTAGATAGGGGTCAATGGCAGCTATATGATGGAAGTGAGCTAGAACTCCAAAACTTCGCACACATGTCTAGGGGGCCTGGGCACCTCCCACACCAAAGCCAACCCTTTGCCCATTTCCCTCGCCGAGTCGCAACCTAACCCTAACCTAACCTAACCCTAACCCAACCCTAACCCTAACCCTACCCTACCCTAACCCTAGCGCCAACTAGTGGTGTAAAAAAAAAACAACAACAAAAAAAATCATATATACTCCAAATGGCCTGAAACGTGCTCCTAAATACTTTTTGGAAAAAATATTTTCTTAGGACTCAGCACTTTGAGAAATTTTCCCAAAATTTTAGATAGGGGTCAATGGCAGCTATATGATGGAAGTGAGCTAGAACTCCAAAACTTCGCACACATGTCTAGGGGCCTGGGCACCTCCCACACCAAAGGCCAACCCTTTGCCCATTTCCTCGCCGAGTCGCAACCCATAACCCTAACCCTAACTCTAACCCTAACCCAACCCTAACCCTAACCCTAACCCTAGCGCCAACTAGTGGTGTAAAAAAAAACAACAACAAAAAAAATCATATATACTCCAAATGGCCTGAAACGTGCTCCTAAATACTTTTTGGAAAATATTTTCTTAGGACCAGCACTTTGAGAAATTTTCCAAAAATTTTAGATAGGGGTCAATGGCAGCTATATGAAGGAAGTGAGCTAGAACTCCAAAACTTCGCACACATGTCTAGGGGCCTGGGCACCTCCACACCAAAGGCCAACCCTTTGCCCATTTCCCTCGCCATCGAACCAACCCTAACCACCCTAACCCAACCCAACCCTAACCCTAACCCTACCTAGCGCCAACTAGTGGTGTAAAAAAAATAAATAAATAAATAAAATCATATATACTTCAAATGGCCTGAAACTGCTCCTAATACTTTTTGGAAAAACTATTTTCTTAGACTCAGCACTTGAGAAATTTTCCCAAAATTTTAGATAGGGGTCAATGCAGCTATATGAAGGAAGTGAGCTAGAACTCCAAAACTTCGCACACATGTCTAGGGGGCCTGGGGCACCTTCCACACCAAAGGCCAACCCTTTGCCCATTTCCCTCGCCGAGTCGCAACCCTAACCTAACCTAACCCCTAACCCTAACCCTAACCCAACCCTAACCCTAACCCTAACCCTACCCTAGCGCCAACTAGTGTGTAAAAAAAAACAACAAAAAAAAAAAATCATATATACTCCAAATGGCCTGAAACGTGCTCCTAAATACTTTTTGGAAAAATTATTTTCTTAGGACTCAGCACTTTGAGAAATTTTCCCAAAATTTTAGATGGGGTCAATGGCAGCTATATGAAGGAAGTGAGCTAGAACTCCAAAACTTCGCACACATGTCTAGGGGCCTGGGGCACCTCCCACACCAAAGGCCAACCCTTTGCCCATTTCCCTCGCCGAGTCGCAACCCACCTAACCCTAACCCTAACCCTAACCACCCTAACCCTAACCCTAACCCTAACCCCTAACCAGCGCCAACTAGTGGTGTAAAAAAAAAAAACAACAAAAAAAAATCATATATACTCCAAATGGCCTGAAACGTGCTCCTAAATACTTTTTGGAAAAATTATTTTCTTAGGACTCAGCACTTTGAGAAATTTCCCAAAATTTTAGATAGGGGTCAATGGCAGCTATATGAAGGAAGTGAGCTAGAACTCCAAAACTTCGCACACATGTCTAGGGGGCCTGGGCACCTCCCACACCAAAGGCCAACCCTTTGCCCATTTCCCTCGCCGAGTCGCAACCCTAACCCTAAACCCTAACCTAACCCTAAACCCTAACCCTAACCCAACCCTAACCTAACCCTAGCGCCAACTAGTGGTGTAAAAAAAAAAATATATATACTCCAAATGGCCTGAAACGTGCTCCTAAATACTTTTTGGAAAAATTATTTTCTTAGGACTCAGCACTTTGAGAAATTTTCCCAAAATTTTAGATAGGGGTCAATGGCAGCTATATGAAGGAAGTGAGCTAGAACTCCAAAACTTCGCACACATGTCTAGGGGCCTGGGGACCTCCCACACCAAAGGCCAACCCTTTGCCCATTTCCCTCGCCGAGTCGCAACCCTAACCCTAAACCCTAACCCTACTAACACCTAACCCTAACCCTAACTCCTAACCCTAGCGCCAACTAGTGGTGTAAAAAAAAACAACAAAAAAAAAATCATATATACTCCAAATGGCCTGAAACGTGCTCCTAAATACTTTTTGGAAAAATTATTTTCTTAGGACTCAGCACTTTGAGAAATTTTCCCAAAATTTTAGATAGGGGTCAATGGCAGCTATATGAGGAAGTGAGCTAGAACTCCAAAACTTCGCACACATGTCTAGGGGGCCTGGGCACCTCCCACACCAAAGGCCAACCCTTTGCCCATTTCCCTCACCGAGTCGCAACCCTAACCCTAACCCTAACCCCTAACCCTAACCCTAACCCAACCCTAACCCTACCCTAACCCTAACCCTAGCGCCAACTAGTGGTGTAAAAAAAAAAAACAACAAAAAAAAAAAATCATATATACTCCAAATGGCCTGAAACGTGCTCCTAAATACTTTTTGGAAAAATTATTTTCTTAGGACTCAGCACTTTGAGAAATTTTCCCAAAATTTTAGATAGGGGTCAATGGCAGCTATATGAAGGAAGTGAGCTAGAACTCCAAAACTTCGCACACATGTCTAGGGGGCCTGGGCACCTCCCACACCAAAGGCCAACCCTTTGCCCATTTCCCTCGCCGAGTCGCAACCCTAACCCTAACCCTAACCCTAACCCTAACCCCCTAACCCTAACCCTACTAACCCTAGCGCCAACTAGTGGTGTAAAAAAAAACAACAACAAAAAAAAAAATCATATATACTCCAAATGGCCTGAAACGTGCTCCTAAATACTTTTTGGAAAAATTATTTTCTTAGGACTCAGCACTTTGAGAAATTTTCCAAAATTTAGATAGGGGTCAATGGCAGCTATATGAAGGAAGTGAGCTAGAACTCCAAAACTTCGCACACATGTCTAGGGGCCTGGGGCACCTCCCACACCAAAGGCCAACCCTTTGCCCATTTCCCTCGCCGAGTCGCAACCCAACCTAACCCTAACCCCTAACCCTAACCCTAACCAACCCTAACCCTAACCCTAACCCTAACCCTAACCCTAACCCTAGCGCCAACTAGTGGTGTAAAAAAAAACAACAACAAAAAAAATCATATATACTCCAAATGGCCTGAAACGTGCTCCTAAATACTTTTTGGAAAAATATTTTCTTAGGACTCAGCACTTTGAGAAATTTTCCCAAAATTTTAGATGGGGTCAATGGCAGCTATATGAAGGAAGTGAGCTAGAACTCCAAAACTTCGCACACATGTCTAGGGGGCCTGGGGCACCTCCCACACCAAAGGCCAACCCTTTGCCCATTTCCCTCGCCGAGTCGCAACCCTAACCCTAACCCTAACCCTAACCCTAACCCTAACCCAACCCTAACCCTAACCCTAACCCTAACCCTTACCCTAACCCTAGCGCCAACTAGTGGTGTAAAAAAAAACAACAACAAAAAAAAAATCATATATACTCCAAATGGCCTGAAACGTGCTCCTAAATACTTTTTGGAAAAATTATTTTCTTAGGACTCAGCACTTTGAGAAATTTTCCCAAAATTTTAGATAGGGGTCAATGGCAGCTATATGATGGAAGTGAGCTAGAACTCCAAAACTTCGCACACATGTCTAGGGGGCCTGGGGCACCTCCCACACCAAAGGCCAACCCTTTGCCCATTTCCCTCGCCGAGTCGCAACCCTAACCCTAACCCTAACTCTAACCCTAACCCAACCCTAACCCTAACCCTAACCCTAACCCTAACCCTAGCGCCAACTAGTGGTGTAAAAAAAAACAACAACAAAAAAAAATCATATATACTCCAAATGGCCTGAAACGTGCTCCTAAATACTTTTTGGAAAAATATTTTCTTAGGACTCAGCACTTTGAGAAATTTTCCCAAAATTTTAGATAGGGGTCAATGGCAGCTATATGATGGAAGTGAGCTAGAACTCCAAAACTTCGCACACATGTCTAGGGGCCTGGGGCACCTCCCACACCAAAGGCCAACCCTTTGCCCATTTCCCTCGCCGAGTCGCAACCCTAACCTAACCCTAATCTACCCTAACCCAACCCTAACCTAACCCTAACCCTAACCCTAACCTAACCTAGCGCCAACTAGTGGTGTAAAAAAAAAAACAACAAAAAAAAATCATATATACTCCAAATGGCCTGAAACGTGCTCCTAAATACTTTTTGGAAAAATTATTTTCTTAGGACTCAGCACTGAGAAATTTTCCAAAACTTTTAGATAGGGGTCAATGGCAGCTATATGAAGGAAGTGAGCTAGAACTCCCAAACTTCGCACACATGTCTAGGGGGCCTGGGGCACCTCCCACACCAAAGGCCAACCCTTTGCCCATTTCCCTCGCCGAGTCGCAACCTAACCCTAACCCTACCCTAACCCTAACCCTAACCCAACCCTAACCCTAACCCTAACCCTAGCGCCAACTAGTGGTGTAAAAAAAAAATAAATAAATAAAATATATATACTTCAAATGGCCTGAAACGTGCTCCTAAATACTTTTTGGAAAAACTATTTTCTTAGGACTCAGCACTTTGAGAAATTTTCCCAAAATTTTAGATAGGGGTCAATGGCAGCTATATTGAAGGAAGTGAGCTAGAACTCCAAAACTTCGCACACATGTCTAGGGGGCCTGGGGCACCTTCCACACCAAAGGCCAACCCTTTGCCCATTTCCCTCGCCGAGTCGCAACCCTAACCCTAACCTTAACCCTAACCCTAACCCTAACCCAACCCTAACCCTAACCCTAACCCTAACCCTAGCGCCAACTAGTGGTGTAAAAAAAAACAACAAAAAAAAAAAATCATATATACTCCAAATGGCCTGAAACGTGCTCCTAAATACTTTTTGGAAAAATTATTTTCTTAGGACTCAGCACTTTGAGAAATTTTCCCAAAATTTTAGATGGGGGTCAATGGCAGCTATATGAAGGAAGTGAGCTAGAACTCCAAAACTTCGCACACATGTCTAGGGGGCCTGGGGCACCTCCCACACCAAAGGCCAACCCTTTGCCCATTTCCCTCGCCGAGTCGCAACCCTAACCTACCTAACCCTAACCCTAACCCTAACCCAACCCTAACCCTAACCCTAACCACCTAACCCTACCTAACCCTAACCTACCCTAGCGCCAACTAGTGGTGTAAAAAAAAACAACAACAAAAAAAAATCATATATACTCCAAATGGCCTGAAACGTGCTCCTAAATACTTTTTGGAAAAACTATTTTCTTAGGACTCAGCACTTTGAGAAATTTTCCCAAAATTTTAGATAGGGGTCAATGGCAGCTATATGAAGGAAGTGAGCTAGAACTCCAAAACTTCGCACACATGTCTAGGGGGCCTGGGGCACCTCCCACACCAAAGGCCAACCCTTTGCCCATTTCCCTCGCCGAGTCGCAACCCTAACCCTAACCCAAACCCTAACCCCTAACCCTAACCCTAACCCAACCCTAACCCTAACCCTAACCCTAGCGCCAACTAGTGGTGTAAAAAAAAAAAAAACAACAAAAAAAAATCATATATACTCCAAATGGCCTGAAACGTGCTCCTAAATACTTTTTGGAAAAATTATTTTCTTAGGACTCAGCACTTTGAGAAATGTTCCCAAAATTTTAGATGGGGGTCAATGGCAGCTATATGAAGGAAGTGAGCTAGAACTCCAAAACTTCGCACACATGGAAGAAAAAAAAAAATCATATATACTCCAAATGGCCTGAAACGTGCTCCTAAATACTTTTTGGAAAAACTATTTTCTTAGGACTCAGCACTTCGAGAAATTTTCCCAAACCCAAAAATTAACCCTCACCCCTAACCCTAACCCTAACCCTAACCCTAGCGCCAACTAGTGGTGTAAAAAAAAAAAAACAACAAAAAAAAAATCATATATACTCCAAATGGCCTGAAACGTGCTCCTAAATACTTTTTGGAAAAATTATTTTCTTAGGACTCAGCACTTTGAGAAATGTTCCCAAAATTTTAGATGGGGGTCAATGGCAGCTATATGAAGGAAGTGAGCTAGAACTCCAAAACTTCGCACACATGGAAGAAAAAAAAAAATCATATATACTCCAAATGGCCTGAAACGTGCTCCTAAATACTTTTTGGAAAAACTATTTTCTTAGGACTCAGCACTTCGAGAAATTTTCCCAAACCCAAAAATTAACCCTCACCCCTAACCCTAACCCTAACCCTAACCCTAGCGCCAACTAGTGGTGTAGAAAAAAAACAACAAAAAAAAATCATATATACTCCAAATGGCCTGAAACGTGCTCCTAAATACTTTTTGGAAAAACTATTTTCTTAGGACTCAGCACTTCGAGAAATTTTCCCAAACCCAAAAATTAACCCTCACCCCTAACCCTAACCCTAACCCTAACCCTAGCGCCAACTAGTGGTGTAGAAAAAAAACAACAAAAAAAAATTATATATAGGGGAGAACGGGGTAAGTAGGCACACTTTTTACTCTAGTGAGAATTGCTCATCACCAAAACATCTGTCAATAGCCATTCCTACATTAAATTGAAGCTTAAGGTGTTGGCTTGAAATGTGTGTCTCTCTTTTTTTCCAACTTATTGTAATGAAGAAGTAATTTACCATCAAAGACACTCTGACACATTGTGACAACCAACCCCATCAAGGGGTCGGTTGTCACACACTATGGGGTTGTTTGTCACAATGTTATCTTAATGGGAAAAATCTTAAAAAGAAGGCAATGAGGCAGAACCAAATTTGAAAGTTTAATTGCATTGTCAAGTTGACAAATAGGCCTACATAACTTACTGTAGCCTTGGCAGCTGGTCTAGTTTGGGATGCACTGGGTTGTTTTGATTTTGTTGCCCTTTTTTCTTTTGCTTGCTAGCTGCCTTTTCCTGCTCTATTCTTTCCTTCTCTGGGGTGTCAGTGAGGATACAGCTTGACAATTTATTTCGTTATTGGGTTCCTTTTCTGGCTGCAGCCTTGAGATAACATGTGACAACCAACCCCCCAAAAAATTTGACGACCAACCCCAACCTGAATTTCTTGCTAGCATCAAGGCCAACAACCATCTGACAACTAATTAGCTTGCTAACAACAATCTAAACTATAGCTTACCCTTCACACTTTCTGAGGGTAACAAGTGTTTTGATATAAACCCATTGTGTAAAAGCCTAGAAGAAAAATACTGAGAAGCAAAATATTTTGAATTTGACATGAAAAACACAAAACATCCTCTCACCTGAAATGCAGCTGTCTTCCTCCAAGGAAGTCTATGTATGTGACCTCTGATCCCAATTCTGGACCTTTTTTATATCAACATTTCAGAGCTAGCGCACTCTGGTGGCGAGATATAACGAATGTGACATCCAACCCATGTGACAAATTACCCCGTTCTCCCCTACTTAACATAACAACCACTTTGTATCATCTAAAAAGAGTAAAAAATCCTAATAATTCTGACATCCAAATAGTATAAAATCCTCCGTCCTCCTTACCCCATACACCAGCCTCCCTTTCAGTAACAATGCAGTTTAGGCAAATTAGTATCTTTCCGACTTTACCCAACTTTTTTCACACACTTTTTTTTCTTCTTATTCCAGTGGCCCTAAATCTCTTCCATAACAACACCTTCCTCCGATCCAAAAAGTAAAAAAATCCAGACTCCAAAAGAAAACTCTTTCTTACATGGACCTAATACTTTTTCAACCACTTTGTGTCATCTAAAAAGAGTAAGAAAATCCTAATAATTCTGACATCCAAATAGTATATTGGGGCGACAGTGGCTCAGTTGGTAGAGCGGGTCGGCTGATGATCAAAGGGTTGGAGGTTCGATCCCCGCCCTGCCACCTGTGTCATGGTTGTTGTGTCCTTGGGCAAGACACTTCACCCACCTTGCCTCGTGTGAATGTCGATAGTTAGCCTGCTATCGGTGTATGAATGGTAACGTGGGAAAGGAAAACAGGTCTCCCTTGTAAAAGAGTCTTCGGTCTCAATGGGATTTACCTGTATAAATAAAGGTTAAAAAAAAAAAAAAAAAAGTATAAAAAACAGACTCCTCCTTACCCCGTACACCAGCTCCCCGACCATCCCGTTCCAGATCTTGGTCTCTGGGTCTCTGGCTCCGTATTTCCCGTCCGGTACGATGGAGATCTTGTACTTGATGCCGATGTGTTTGGCGATCTCCGAGGCGAGGTCCACGCAGTAGCCTTCGTACTGGTCGTTCCCTTCGTACATCTCCCAGTTCTTCTTCAGCATCACGTACGGGCCTTCCTAAAACACACACACACACAAACAGCGAACACACACACACACACACACACACACACACACACACACACACACACACACACACACACACACACACACACACACACACACACACACACACACACACACACACACCACACACACACACAAACAAACACACACAACACGTCAGACCTACACATAAGTAAGTGCCTTCTTAAAACACACACACACACAACACCAACAACTGAGGATAATTTAGTGTATAACAGGACAAGTGAATGCATTGTGTAATCATAACGAGTGTTAATGTGAATATACAGTATGACACACAGAGACTAAAATGTGGAGTCAGCGATTATGGAGAACACAAAACACAAAATCTCTTTTGGTCAAAATCAGTGAATATCTCGTCACGATCCACTACATGTCCGTACTGTGTGTGCCCTGAAAATAAATCTAGTGTCGATACACAACCTAGGCTAAGTAACTGCTTTGTAAATAAGGGGGCCCACTGTAGCTATAGCAAAATGCCCGTTTACAGGGCCTAGGCTGTGTTAGAACACTGGATTTTTCTTTCAGCGCACACACAGTATACAGGTAGGGAATCATGAACAGGCAGACTCACTGTAAAGCTGAATGGATGTGAGAAATGGGCTACAATGACTTAATGTCTAAAACAAGCCATATAATAATACTGTAGTCAACTCCCAACATGTAAAATAATCAGCGATTCGTCTAGTGGCTAGTGGCTACATCTGTCTACATACACTGTGGTTGGATATGCATCACTAGATACGCTGTAGCTGAGTGTGTGTTCTACATGTAAACCTTGTCATGTTTCTGCGTTCAATATTTCAAAACAAATGACTCTGGTCTTGTACGGCAGGTCGGCAGCCTTATTGCATGTTAAGAAACGGGAGAAATGTATTCCTGAGATGTTTTTGCCTTGACATTGCCCCGGGCCAGAGCTAGGTAACCATCGCTAGGTAACCATCGCTAGGTAAAAGAAAATGTTAATGTAATATGCAACATAATGATGACACACATGATCAGTTACTGCACGTGTAAAAAAAAAAGGATTGGTCCCGCACAAGAAATGTCAAAATAAATATTGTATATTTCAGAGGGGTGGACACTACAGGTGAGTAAGGTACACATGTCAACGTATAGATATCATCGTAAGACTTGATTACTTACCTAAAAATTATATTTTTTTTGCATTAAAAATCTAAAATGTTTGAATAAATATCCACATTTTGCAAATTCTAACTTATGTGTGCATCTCTTAAAAAAACTGAAATCTAGATGTTTGGATGAAGCAACAGTTTATTATTTTTTTCACAACATATTAGCGTCCACAGTTTTTACAGAACAGATACAACCCTTTTTTCAATTTATGAATCAAAAATGACTATGTACAGCTGTTAAAAATGCAGTTTCATCATGTTTTCAAGAACAAAAAGCATCATAAATCAGACAATTAACAACATATACATTCACATAATTGTATTACCTTAATCACAAAATCATCATAGAAGGCGTTTAGCCAGTAACTATAAAACATCTACAGCTCCGGTAAAAATTAAGGGACCAGTCTGGATTTTTTCTTAAATCTTCATCTCTACATTACTTATTGAAAATGCTCTTAATGACAAATAAATTATTGGAATTTGGTAGAAATGTTGTCAGTAGTTTATATTCTAAAACCAAAATGTTCATTCTACTCAAACATATGCCTCTAAAGAGTAAAACAAGGGACACTGAACATTTAGAGTGGTCTCTTAATGTTTTCCAGAGCTGTATTTTGTATTTAAGCACACTGCAGTTATTGCGAGCTCTGATCATAATAAATATGCAGATGTCAGATTAACTTGCTATGGAAAGCCCTAGGGCAAAGCTCAGCTGTACACACACACACACACACACACACACACACACACACACACACACACACACACACACACACACACACACACACACACACACACACACACACACACACACACACACACACACACACACACACACACACACACACACACACACACACAACACACACACACACACACACACTCTAACACACAGCAGATTCAACATGGCAACTTCATTAGATTTTCGCTTTCAGCTTCAGAAACCAAAACCAGAAAACCTCATATACTGAGTTCAACCCTTCTACCCTGGGTGATTTTTAATGCTTTGTATGAGATTGTTTTGTGGTAATTAGATTAAATTAAAATGTAAAAATTAATTTCGGAATATGCAAACATGTACCAACATATCAAGGGCTATTTATTTATTTATTTATTTATTTATTTATTTATTTATTTATTTATTTATTTATTTATTTATTTCAACAATTTATTTTTATTTGTTCAGCATTTCTTCCCCAGCAGTAGCCAGTCAATTAATTTACATTTTGTAATTACTTCTTTATTTGTTAGTTCCCATTGTAAACGGTGGACGCAGCATTTAAATATAAATTTTTCCCATTAAGCAATCACAGGGAAAAGGCAATATGCATTTGTCACCACATTCAGTGCTGACAGCTATAATCTTAAATACATTTCTGCATTCAGTCCAGACAAGGTTGAAATACTGCAGGGTATTTGAACAACAACAGTGTGTGGCTGTTAAGATAAAGAGTTGTATATGCGACAGGGACTGCAAAACTAAAAAACTGCTTATCAAGTTAACAACCCGCTCTGTGTCCTGCTGCTGTTGTGTTGGAAATGACCTACGCCGTGCACTGCATTTCAATCACATTGCAGTGGCTCACAGCAAGACGGGAAAAAAAGGCAAATTATTGACTGCGGTTTTTTATCCAAACAGCCCAGGACACATTATTTTGGATGGCCAGTAGACATATGCAGCCGTTTGCCACCTCAGGACTTCAGGGACTTGTATTTTATTTTTTTTATTTTTTTAACCTTTATTTATACAGGTAAATCCCATTGAGACCGAAGACTCTTTTTCAAGGGAGACCTGTTTCCCATTCCCACGTTGCCATTCACACACACATTCACACACCGATAGCAGGCTAACTATCGACATTCACATTAACAGTCAGCATAAGACCATCCAAGACTGCACTATACTCTTCAATGGAGTTGTCTCTTTATCAAACAGATACAAAATTGTACCTATAATGGCCTTAAAGATATATAGTGTGTAACTTCTGTCGCCCCCATGAGGAATTCTGAGTAATTACAACAACACTGTCGGTCGGTGCATCTACATGGAGTAAGCCTTTAGTGATGGCACATGGATTTTATACCTTCTGCTGTACGTCCAGGTTTTAACTTAGCAGTAGAATCAACAACTGAAACATCTTTTGGGCTCTTCTTGAGCTCCTACACCAGTTTGTAAACGCTGCCATATAGACAAATACAGAGTTTTGTGGAGCTGATAGGCTTAATCAACTTTGTGTCAATTAATTTGGAAATGGCCAACATTCATTAATAATAAAAAGTTACGCACTATAGCTTTAAAAGCAGTAACTTATTTTCTTCCACGGACCATTCCCTCAATTTTGCATGGGACAGAAATATGTACTTTTGATGAATCTCTTCTGGGATTTCAACACAGCCAAACACACCCCTACTCCTCCCTATGAGTTCCTCTATCAATGTCTAAACAATAACCCTATTACATCAGGACCTTGTCTGTATCATTGGCCTCTGGCAGACTGACTGTGTGCCAGATCTAAAGTGCATTTTAGGAGTTTAGAGCCAAGGAACATTTGATTGAATCGCTCAGTCTCGTCTCCGGCCGATAAGACCAGAGTCAAACTTTGTCCTTGTCCAATGGAGATACACTGTTGATGTCACATTATTGAGACACCATTGAAACACTTTTAACTAAAGAACAAATGAATAATAGAAAGCCTATTTAGACTATCTAGACTATAAATGAAAGTGTATAGCGACAATTTAAAAATAAAGCCAAAACAGGACTACAGAAAAATTTGAATAAAAACTACAAATTGGTTGAATGATGCTCCATTTTGGAGAACCAAGGCCCTGGATTCTCTGGCTGCATTTATAACTTAAATCCCATTTTTAACAATCACAACCAAATTCTTCTGTTGATGTTCTTTTAGCAAACACACTTTACAAGCTTCTGTAAAAATTAAAGTAAAGAGTAATTTGTTTTTTAACTTTCTGTAGTAGTAAAAAGCTAAATTTTGCATTTAAATTTAAAGTTACATGACAACATTGAAGCTGATTTCTGTGCCTTGCTTACAATACAAGCCAAGCAGATCTAGCATATACAGCTCCGGAAAACAATATGAGACTAGTTTGTATTTTTCTCAAATCTTCATCTCTATACATGACTTATTGAAAATGCTCTTAATGACAAAAAATGTATGGTGAATTTGGTAGAAATGTTGTCAGTAGTTTATATTATAAAACCAAAATGTTCATTCTACTCAAACATATGCCTTTAAAGAGTAAAACGAGAGACACCGAACATTTGGAGTGGTCTCTTCATTTTTTTTCCAGAGCTGCAGAGAGTAGCCTATATATCTTCAAAACAAAATGTCATGATGTTTTTGAATGGCTCTTTTTATATCCGCCCCTCCTTGCGAGTTCCTTACGACACCGCAAGACAGGCTAGACATAATAAAACACTTCATTAAATTCACGTAAAACAAACATAACTCTCCCCAACATTAAAAAGCGTGAGTGGTGAGAGGCAGGAGCCATAATATCATGCTGCATAAAAAGCCTTGATGGACAAGACGCTGAGATGGTTATGAGAGCATTAGTCATTGAGTGTGTAAGTGCTGTTACACGCTACAGCAGCCAGGTATAGACGGCAGCTTTAAAGCAAGCAGGAATTCAGTAAGACATACGGTATGTTCACATTCTACTACTGCATCAGTTGAGAGTCCATAGTACACGGATATATGTAACACAAACATAATATGTGTAATAATAAAGTAATATGTGTGAATATGCAAAGAGAAAATTGTGTATTGTGTGTAATTGTCCGGAAGAATAATAAAAAAAAAAAAAAAAAAATATGCACAAAATTACAAAAATTCCAGGGTTCCCACCCACACATTTTTAACAAGGAAATAAAAAAAAGATTTGAATTACTTTTTCCATGATATTTTTTAAACACAATTTCCATATCATTATTTTAAGTAGCTTGAGGCATATAGGCCTTTTAAACAATCATATCGATCAATAGTGGGGCTTACTTAGTTGTCTTAGTGTTACTGAGGTTCTAGAGTCATGTGTTAGAAGTCTATTTGTCATTTGAAACCCATACATTATTAAAAACACACTTCCTAGGCATTTCTGACGATATGCAAACTGCTAACTTTTAGTTTGATAACGTTACTTACTCTTTAATAAAAACTAACCAACTAGTGAAGTTAATAGACAATAGTAATTCAAGCAACTATTTCAATTTGCGTTAGACGTGTTTTGGGATTCTTATGTAACTGTTTCAAACACTAGCAAAAATGAGTGTAAATTGAATTTTTCAGTTCAATTCAAACCATTTCCAAGGACTAAAAAATCTAATTTATATATATATTTTTTTTTATATAACTATTCCAGTAATGTCATAAACCTTAGGAACCCTGAAATTCAAAACCAGTTAGACATACAGTAATGTAAGTTCACAAACTGCTGCATATCTTTGTGAAAAATTTACAAATTCAAACGTCAAGCTGTGACTGGCCACACAAAGACACAGCGGGCAAGACAATGTATGGATTTAAAACACACACACACAAACATAATGTGTAGAGCTGGAGAGCTTGCTTATATGCTAGAAAACAAGACACTGTGCTTTTTTTCTTGGGTCCCATTTTACTGTAGCCTCAATGGGGTGTCTGTCCATCCACAAGCACTGTCCTTAAAATAGAAAATAGTCTTTGTCCTCCTCTCCATTTGCATTTCATTTTCCTCTCGGTGGGACTCCATTACGGCTCTGAGTGGCTCCATTTGGTGTTCAGTTTCTCCATTAACATACAGTAGAGGTGCAGTGTGTGTGTCTCTCTCTCTCTCTCTCTCTCCTGTGTCTTTTACGGGCACCATTTTGGATCTTGAGGCTGCCGTTGTTGTTGTGTCCATCACCATTATAAGAGGGCTCTTTCATATCCTGCTTCATTCGTCCATTCTGGGGTTTTCAGTTTCTTAAAATGGGGTTCCTCATCAGGGGCTGAAAAGAGGGAGGATTGTGCTGAGCTGTGACTGTCCATTTCCCAACGCAGTTCCCTCCTTTCAAAGTGATGCTAAGCTAAATGTATGCTAAGTGATGCTAAGCTAAATGTACGCTAAGTGATGATAATTATACGCTCAATATATGGCTGCTTTACACTATTGTTATAGTATAGCCATGTCAGAGTCAGTGCTAAACATGCCATGCAGACGCCATTCATTTCAATCATGTGCAAAATTATTGATTTGGTAGCTCTGTGGAAATATTTTAAGAAGTTTTTGTGAAAATGGAAGTGAGAAAAGTCTCTCTGCTTATTTTAGCTGTTTATATGTTGACTCAATAAACGAAAATCTAGTTGGTTCTGGAGTCGCATGGTGGTCAACTGAAGTTTTAGTAACACTTTACAATAAATGTACATGTATCAACTGTTACTTAATGCTTATTTATGCTACTTACTGTTAGTAAATGCTTGTGAGGCATTAAGTAACTGTTAATGCTAAGTTATTAATGGTTAGTAAATGCTTGGTTAAACATTAACTATTTTTGGGGGGCGCCCTTAGCTCAGTTGGTAAGGCGTCCCCCCCATCGGCCTCGGCCAGCAGCGGACCCGGGTTCAATTCCAGCCCGCGGTCGTTCTCTGCATGTCACTCCCCTCTCTGCCCCTTTTCAACTCTGTCTCTACACTATAAATAAAGTATAAAAATACCAAAAAAAAATCTTAAAAAAAATGTGTTAAGCCTTGTCTAAGCATAACCATTAGTTATTGCTTACTTAATGAATATTACGCAATAATGAAGCAGTTATTAATGGTTAGTTATTGCTTAGTTGAGGCTTTTTAAGCCTTAACTAAGCATTTAGTAACAGTTAATTAATGTACCTTTATTTTAAAGTGTTACCGAAGTTTCTAGTAGAGTAATAAAAAAATAAACCATCTTCTGATAATGCTGTACCTTTTAAACAAACACATTTGAGATCCCTTAAAGGGATATTGTATTGTAATGTAATATCAGAGTATTAAGCGGCATTTAGTGGTGAGATTCTAGATTGCGACACTCCTTTTCACAGAATTTACAGAAGCTACGGTGGCCTTCAAGGACAAGAAGCTATAGTTACTAAAGATGGCATCATCCACCACTGCCTCAAGTCTTTCCACAATATCAAGTGATGAGGTGAAGATGCATTTAGTTATTTATTCTATAGTACTTCTTCTTCTTGGTCTTCCAACAGGTGCATTTCCCCAGGACGTTAGGCCATTTCGTTTTCATTTCTATTATACACTAATTAAAACACACTTATTAATATTATATTCCCATATCTACCAAATCTGTTTTGAAAAAATACCAATAAAATCTACACACTGCCCCTTTAACTGTGGTCAGTCATAGTAAACAACATAAGGGCCTTTAAGAACAGGAAAAGTGCTGAAATCTGAGCATTGCATTTTGAAAATACACCTTGAAAATGTTTACCAGTCGAACATGGAATGCTTTAACTAGAAATCCTGTCAGTTAATCAGTGAAATGTTCAAGGATTTTTGTGATAACAATTTTTTTCGGCTAGATAACGTTAGATTATTTTGTCACACCAGGCATCTTGTTTGCAGCTCCGGTAGGAAAGCTATTTGAGGGATAATTGGTGTCGCTACCTTTTTTGTAGGATGCATTTTCAAGCGCTTCGATATATAAATTAAATATATTATTATTTCTCCCGATGAGAAGTGTGCAAAAAAAAGCAGGGAAGGTCTTACTCTATGCTCTAAAAACACTAGCAACCCATATTTACTACTAATTATTAAAAAAATAAAATAAAATCAAACTCTAGTATAGGATTCTGCACAATGTCATACAATATGCCTATACCTTATATCCGCACACATTATAAAAAACAGCATTGAACAAGAAAAATTTGCCCAGAAATTAAATGTAATCAACAGTGGCAGACAGTGTAAAAATGCTAAATACAGAGAGTACTGTGGTAATTGTGGGTAGTGAGTAAATACAGGTTTAGATGCAGGGAGGTAGAATCTCTCCATATCCCTCAAGTGTTATTTTCAGTTTCAGCAGCGCTACATAATTAAGTCCCCAATGGCATTATACAGTATATAAATTGGTAAGTAGAGTGAGTGAGTGAGTGAGTGAGTGAGTGAGTGAGTGAGTGAGTGAGTGAGTGTGAG
>CM047519.1:1227337-1232337 GCA_026122265.1 Ammodytes dubius | reverse complement strand
TTCACGGCTGCCCGATATATTTTGAACACACGCCATCAGTTTCAGTACATTATTCCACCCTCCAGGTAGCTGCTGGTCTCAGCTCATTTAGCTAAAGTCTAGAAAAAATCAAATCGCAGAGTCTTTTTAAACTGACTTGAAAACTCATGATTTCTGAACACCAACTTTTTGGATGCAAGAGGAGGACTAAATTCACATCTTTTTTTACCCTTATATTTTTTAAAGGTACAGTGTGTAATATATGTGTATTTTTGCGTCATGTAGTGGTGAAGTATCTAGATTGCAATGCTTCGTGTCTACCCCTCCTGTTTGTAGAATTTACAGAAGCTACGGTGGCCTTCAAGGACAAGAAGCTATAGTTACTAAAGATGGCATCATCCACCACTGCCTCAAGTCTTTCCACAATATCAAGTGATGAGGTGAAGATGTATTTAGTTATTTATTCTATAGTACTTCTTCTTCTTCTTGGTCTTCCAACAGGTGCATTTCCCCAGGACACCCACTGTATATAACAACGTGTCAGGCCATTAAGTTTGTCCGTTCTGTGCTACTGTAGAAACATGGCGGTGCACCATGCTCCTATATATTAAAGGCTCAACCTCAGGCAATAAAAGCCTCTATGGGGGGGTACTTGAACCACTAAGCGCGAACGTCCCCATTCATTGCTATATCTCTGACCCGATGATGACATACAGGTGGAGCAGTGCAAGTGAGCTATTTGTGAATGCAGGACTTAAGCAGCCTGGCTGGATCAGTGGAGAAGGTGAACCACGTTGCAAATGTTTGTGCAGGAAAGTGCCGCTTACAAGCTTATTGAGGAACCTTATGTACATATGTCAGACGTTTAACTGACTCAAAAAATGTACTTATAATGCTGCTGTCATCCCTAGTTATAGTGCAGTACGCTACCATCAAACCTTGGTATAACTGCCTTTTATAAATGGTGGAAATGTTTTTATTCTAATTTATGTTTGTGTTGTCTATATTTTTGTACTGTATGTCTTTTAAATGGACCTTGAATCTAATAATAAAAGTTGATGATGTTGACAATATGGGGCTCTAACCACTACACCACCAGCGCCCCCCCTACATTGCTATATCTCTACCCGATGTTGACATACCTTGGGTGGGGCGTCTGAGCCGGGATACTCCCTCTGGTCCAGCTTGTTCCAGCGCTGCATGAGCTTTATGACCATGGGGTTACTGAAGTCCACCAGCTGGAAGCCCGTCACGTTGGCCCCACCGTGCATGAAGCGCTCCAGGTTTATGTCCTTAAAGCCCTTAGAGGGGGAAGACAAGATGGAAGAGGGTTAGGGGCTATATACAGGGTATAGGGGCTACACACAGGGTTAGGGGCTATATACAGGGTTAGGGGCTACACACAGGGTTAGGGGCTACACACTGACTGTTCTTTAAATGATGGGGGATTTATTTTTGTTAATTGGACCGCCCCAATACATCAGACTCAGATACACAACCTTACAATTTCACTTCAATTTAAAGTATGCAAGAATATAACAAACTAAAACAAACAAACATAAAAAAGCATGTTAAATTAAGACGATTAAAAATTAAAACAAATACAGATCTAAAATAGACAAGACAAAAAAAGAGCGGCCGGTCACACACTGACTTTCCTTCAAATTATGTTAGAATTTAATTTTCTTTTTAAATCTTTTGACAGCTGTAGTCAGCGCTGTGATTTGATTGAATTATATTATTATGTTAGAGTAACACTAGGCACACACAGTACGGACAGGGTGAGGAGAAATTCACAATTTGAACAAAAAGTGATTTGGACTAAAAAGCATTCTCCAGAATCACTGACTCCACCTTCAACTATTCAACACACTTACATTATATTTGATTAAATCACTCTCCTGTATAATCAATGAGAGATCTTTTTATTTTTTAGTTCTTTTGCATTAAAAAAAACGTGTAGGATGTTGTAAATGTAAAAAAGTAACTCAGATTAATAAATTATCCTTCAATAAAGTATAAAAAACATCATCCTACTTATTACAAATTCCTTTTAGGATTTTCAGATGCAGTTGAACATTACAGCAGCCTGTGTGAGACTTTGCCAGTTTCCATGGTTATAAACTTCAAGTCCCTGATCTCCTAACCCGACTATATTTCAGAACAGTTCTTAAAGGAAAGTACATTTTACATTTCACATTTACCGAGTCCATCCTTAACACTATCCCCACACGCCCATACACTATGTACGCTGAATAATAAAGGCCCTGATGAAATACTTGAGCTGAGGCAAAAAAAAAAAATGCATTGAGTCGAGGCAAACTGAATTTAATCAAGTATCTTCCAACACTTGAGGTCTTTCTGTGCAAAATCTGTATCAGAGAATCCTGCTAGCCTCGCTTTCTACACTATAAAAATGAAATATATGGAAAAATGTCATTTAAAGGCAACTGTATTCACTAGATGTATATGTTTTGAGGCTATAACTAACGTTTTTTTTTACAGTTGTGAAAACTATGTCATACAGATAACAAACTAAACCAAGTCGCTCATAATGGAAATACATAAAACGTGTTGAAACTATCTGAAAAACTGTCTGAACAAAAATAATGAGTTGCCACAAACTTTTATACGTTTTAGGATTCTTACTATGTAGAACTCAATGCTTGAAGTGACATTACATATCGTTAGCCTCATAGCATAATTACCTAAGTCATATTTACTCTACTCTACTTTTACTCTACATCTACTCTATTCTACAATCTACTCTATTCTACTCTACATCTACTTTTCGTTAGCCTAAATAGCATAATTGCCTAAGACATATTTCAAGGTTATAAAGTATGGGTAAAGTAGATATAGAGTAGAATAGATTTATACATATTTATTGATATGTCTGAAATAAATTGAATCGATCGATCAAATCAAAAATACGCAAACAAACAAACAAACGAACGAATAAACAAACAAACAGACAGACAGACAGACAGACAGACAGACACTCACCAGATTGGCCATGATGTAATGGTATCCTTTGACATGTTTCCCCACACTCACGATCTGAGGAGGAGGAGGAGCAAAACACTCAACGTTAATCTGATTGGATGCCAGCGTAGCACACAGTTAATTACAGGAAGTGTGTGTGTGACAGGCAGTGTGTGTGTGTGTGTGTGTGTGTGTGTGTGTGTGTGTGTGTGTGTGTGTGTGTTGTGTGTGTGTGTGTGTGTGTGTGTCCGGACACGTTGGGACCATCAGGTTTGATCCGTAGAAGATCGGCTGTGTCAGAATCATAAACAATTCACGCTTTCAAAGACATGGTAATGCTTTTTGACAATCCTATATAAAACACACACCACACACACACACACACACACACACACACACACACACAACACACACACACCACACAACACACACACACACACACACACACAACACACACACACACAACAGAAGAGCTGCATCTTGGTGATAAGAACTGATTGTGAAAGCTGACATCTGCTATGAAATCCCATTGGACACCCGGTTAATAAGGCCATATGAATTAAAAATGGCGGTGAGAAAAAAATAGCTTTGAATTCTTTTAAAAGCGTTGGATTAATATCAGTTCCTCCAACAGCTTCACTGCTGTCGGTAACCTGCTCATCAGGTGGTGACATACCTGCAAGAGGCAAGATTAGAATATAGAAAGAAATCCATTGTATCATTCTGAATCACAACAGGGAGCAGTGGCAGAGGTTAGCATCAAAACTGTATGGCAGAGAGGTTTGAAATATGTCATTGCTCGTATAACATAACTGAAAATTAAACATAGGCATTTCACAGACATGATTAAGCTTCGGACTACATGATTTGAAGGATTGTCTATAAAGTACAATTAGTCCAGAACTAGGCTTAATCATGTCGTGAATGGCCATAATGTATCGGGATCAGAAAGAAGGAAATAAAAAAAAATAGAAGGTGTCAATATTTCAAAGGAAAACAATTTCAGACCATTTTTTTTTTTTTTTTTTTACTATTTTACTATTTATCAGAAATCCCATAAGGACATAAGACTTTACTAAGGTTAAATGTGGTTTCAGTTTGTGTTAATTCTAGCACCCCCTTTCGACCCTACTTCGCCAGCTGTTGTTCCTGGGTGAGCGTATACCATACAAGGCATTGATAAAAAAACTATATACAAAATAGCATTCTTTGCACTGATGGTCTCGTTTGCTGTTACATGTAATTTATGATCATCAGAGGAAAAATTAGACTGTTTCAGAAATATTTCAAAAGTTCCTCGTAGCACCTTTAAGCCAATAATCTTATCTTTATTTACTACCGAATCTTGCAGCTATGGCACAGTTTGTACAACTACATAAATTAGCCGCCAATAGATTAAACCCCCATCTGCCAGTATAGAACCAGGTTTGCATTTGGGGTTTTCGTGCTCTGACATGTAAAGTAACATCTGGTCTCTGGTAAGCCTTCACATGTTACAGCCCGGGCTGTTCAGAGGCTGCTAATGAGACCCAATTATCTATCCAAATCCCCCGTCCCGAATCGAGATGGTGAGATGTACATGATGGACAGGTTGTGATATACATGCTAAAATAAGTGTTGATATATTTGCAGTGACTCTGACCAATGCTGATAAAACAGAGCACCATCCTAAAACTATTATTTATCACAGATCTTTTTTTTTTTAAGATTATTTTTTGGGCATTTTCTATCAGTTTGGAGAGACAGAGATGAAATGTGTCAGAGAGGGAAATTAAATGCAGAGAACGACCACGGCTGGATTCTAACACGTGGTCTGCTGTGAAGAGGACTGAGCCTCTATTGGAATATTATGATATAATATCATGGAATCATTCCTATTGTAATAGCCTCTCTCTCTCTCTCTCCTCGTCTCATCGCCTCTCTCTCTCTCTCTCTACTCCTCTCACACACACACACACACACACACCACACACCACACCACAACACACACACACACACACACACACACACACACACACACACCACACACAACGCAC
>CM047519.1:1189837-1207337 GCA_026122265.1 Ammodytes dubius | reverse complement strand
CGCTCACACACACACACACATATGCATGCACGTACGCAACGCATAGACACACACACACACACACACACACACACACACTGCTCTGATCAATGGGTCAGACAGACTGCGTGTGACACACTAACAGAGCAATGCAACAGGAGATCTGCTGTCAAATAGCATCATGGTTGTAATTAACAGAAACTCATTCTGAGTGAATTTGTGTGTGTGTTGTGTGTGTGTGTGTGTGTGTGTGTGTGTGTGTGTGTGTGTGTGTGTGTGTGTGTGTGTGTGTGTGTGTGTGTGTGTGTGTGTGTGTGTGTGTGTGTGTGTGTGTGTGTGTGTGTGTGCGTATGTGTGTGAATTTGTCTGAAGTGCATCTTCTGTTTGAATCATCCGAAGCTACGGTGAAGAAAGTATTCAGATAGTTTACTTAAAAGGTGCTCCGAGGAACTTTCAGTGTTTTGTTAATCCCATCACCCCCTTTGGACAAAGGCGGAAGTGCTTTTTACTACGCCAGCTGTTGTTCCTGGGTGAGCGTATACCCATGACAAAGGCATTAAGAAAAACTATATAAAATTGCATTCTTTGCACTGATGGTCTCGTTTGCTGTTACATGTCAGATACGATCATGTTACGTCCCTATGAGGTCTAGGGGGAAGGGAGTAACATATACCAGATCACAAAATACAAGGGAGTCAAGTGTTCAAAAGTAACAAAAGATGAGCTAGAGGCAGTAGACACAAGTGCATGTTAGAAAACTACATGGGAATGTAACAGATCATCAGAGGAAAATGGAGTTTCAGAATGCTATGCTATGCTGTGCTACACCTAACAGATAAACCAAGCATCCAGTCCTGTTGATAAGCAGCTGGCTGTGGCTCAGCTAAACTGCTTTGTCATCAGAGCTCAGTATAAATCAGCGCACGCTCAGATATGGTCTAGTGCCAGTGACACAGTTTAAAAGAGCACACAGGCTTGCACACACGTACGCAAGCACAGGCTCACAACACACACACACACACACACACGCAAGCTCAGGCGCAAACACACACACACACACACACACACACACGCACAGGCGCAAACACATACACTAAAACACACACACACAGACACACACACACACACACAGCAAGCACAGGCGCAAACACATACACTAAAACACACACACTAAAGCACCCACACACGCACACACACACACATGGACGGCCGCATGCACACACTCACAAACTCTCTCTCTCACACCACACCCCCCCTCCCCTCCCCACAACACACACACACACACACACACACACACACACACACACACACACACACACACACACACACAGGTGTCAGGCCCCACCCACACACACAGGCCTGACCTCTTCCCCATCAATATATCGACGCAATCCGCACTGAACCAACCTCCATTATAAACCACTTGTTTTAGAGACAAAATGTCACCCTAACTCTAACCCTCTCTGAGCCAATGCCTTCGATCTACTGAATTTTCGAGTTATGGCAAATTCTTTTTCATCTCAAATTGTTCACAAGGCGAAACATTGCGACCTGTTTGAGTCCTTTACATTACAGTAATTGAGCATATTTTTAGCCCCTAGTTATTTATGACTTCCTGGAAAAACTGTAACTCTGCAAGATCCATAAAAGCCTTTCCATGGAGTTGTAAATTATTTTGTTTGTAATATCATTAAAACAATTCCTATAAATAGCTATCCTCCTATACATTTTGTTTTGGTATATTTTGCAAAAGTAAAATGGACTATATAAACTACAAACTTAAGTGTAGGAAATGTTCAAGTAAGATTTTGTTAAGATAATTTTTTGGGGGCATTTTTATTCTTTATTATTAGACAGTTTGAAGAGACAGAGATGAAATGGGTCAGAGGGGGAACGACATGCAGAGAACGACCACGGGCCGGATTCTAACCCGTGGTCTGCTGTGAAGAGGACTGAGACTCTATTGGGGAAAGGGGCTCTAACCATTGCACCAAGAGCGCACTGTAGCATTTTTTAAAGAGCCATTTATTGGAGGAATTTTCTATCATTATCGGCTCTTAAAGTGTGTGTAATAGCAGTGATCAACTCCCCATGGACTTAACAAGGAAGCCAGAATACACACACACACACACACACACACACACACACACACACACACACACACACACACACACACACACACACACACACACACACACAATCATGAGTGGATGTGTTCCTTTGAAAAGGGAATGGAGAGGATGAGGCCCCTTTGTGTGTGTAACAGTTTCAACAAAGGCCAAATCAATACAGCGCTGTGTGTGTGTGAGCAAGCCAGATACAAAGAGACAGTCACTATTTTACCATGCGCACACACAGACACATGCAGAGGGGAGGGCCGCCATTTTGGATGGGATCAAAACAGCAAGAAGTTTCCACTCTTAAACCTGCAGTGTGTAGAATTTTGGGTTTTATTTCCTAGCAAATTTGTAGAAAGTTATTATAATATCCATAAGTACATTTAATTTAGTGCATAACAGCTGAAAAAAATGTTTTGAATTATTATTTTTTTCCCTTAGAAAGGGTCTCATATATGTCCATATTTCTGCATATTTTGGACCAAGGCCTTGTGCCGCCATCTTGAAAGTGTCATAGCTGGAATGTCATCAGGTGCATTGTTTAAAATTTTTGAATTGTTCTTGTCCTTGAAGGCCACTGTAGCTTCTGTTATTATTCGAAAGGGTTGGGGTTACCCAGGGAGCGTTGCATTCTAGAACTTTGTAGAACTTTCTTGATGATGTCATATTACACACTGCACCTTTAAAAGGTCCACTCATTGATTCTGGAGAACGCTTGTTGTCAAAATCACTTTTAGTCAAAATCAGTGAATATCTCCTCATGATCCGCTACCTGTCCGTACTGTGTGTGCACTGAATACAAGCTGGTGTTAATACACAGCCTAGGCTCTGTAAACTGGTATGTAAACAAAAGGTAGGTAATCAAGGGGCCCACTGTAGCTAGCAACATGCCAGTTTACAGAGCCTAGGCTGTATATTAACACTGGATTTTCGTTTCCCTTTATATCTTGTTAAGATTTTTACAGACTAGGATGAACTGGTTCCAATCGCCCCACCACAGTAAACCTGCCTCGTATAAACGCCTAAATGGGGTAAAAAGTGTCCGAGTTTATCACCAATAAACTGGGTCCAGTGTTAACGACCGATATACTGATGACTGGCAGAAAACACACACACACACACACACACACACACACACACACACACACACACACACACACACACACACACACACGCACACACACACATGCACACACACACACACACACACACACACACAGACACAGACACAGACACAACACACACACACACACACACACACACACACACACACACACACACACACACACACACACAACACTTCCCTTCATAGGAAAAATGTACACAGTCTACAGTATAAGATAATGTAATCACTCCTGAAAATGTATTTATCAAAAATATATACGTATATAATTTTCAAAAGGGAGATACAATACCAGACGTATTAACATGTAGGACTACCATTCAAAATACAAATATCTGCGTATTACACGTAGAATTTAAATTTCATAATACAGACTACTATGCATTCTGTTAAACTTGGCACACAAAAGCATTCTACAACTTCCTTAATTTCCTATACATCTCTATATATGTGTGCGTGTGTGTGTGCGTGTGTGTGTGTGTGCGTATGTGTGTGTGTGTGTGTGTGTGTGTGTGTTTGTGTGTGCGTGTGTCAACTTGATTCAGGCGTTTGTGCCATGTGCTTGTGTTCATTCAAGTGCATGTTGCATGCATGTATGCATCTGTGCGCATGACTCTTCTTTTGGCATCAAACACACACACACACACACACACACACACACACACACACACACACACACACACTGTGTCCCACTGGACATCATTGCAGCACATTTCCACATAATGCATGAGTGCCACTGACAGACCGCGTCTCACTACACACACACACCACACACACACACACACACACACACACACACACACACACACACACACACACACACACACACACACACACACACACACAACACACACACACACACACACACACACACACACCACACACACACACACAACCATATTCTGTCTGCTTGACTTTGTCTCCCACCAGGCCCTGGGTTAAAGCGTGGTGGTGCAGGGGGACACACCGCCACACACACACACACACACACACAACACACACACACACACACACACACACACACACACACACACACACACACACACACACACACACACACACACACACACACACACACACACACACACACACACACACACACACACACACACACACACACACACACACACACACACACACACACACACACACACACACACGGGGAAGGGCCGAGGCGCGAGGCAAGATGAAGCCCCGCACATTATCTACACTCTCCTCCTTCTCACCAACACACACACACACACACACACACACACACACACACACACACACACACACACACACACACACACACACACACACACACACACACACACACACACACACACACACACCCATCCCCCTCCATCTCTCCCTCACTCTGTCATACAATCAGATAGCCCGCGGTTGAATGTTGAGAGGATTGGATGTTTCCTTATGTGTGTGTGTAAGCGTACATAAGAAGGAAGCTGGTTAAGGCTATAGACACTGCAGAGAAAAAGATAGTTTTTTCAAGCACTGGTCAATTTTGAGATTTTTTTGTCTATTTTGCTTCCATAACATATCTTCTTTCATACTAGGATAAGCACCAACATGTACATTTACTGTAGGTGTTTATTTGACTAAACCTTGTCTGTTTGCAACTATCTTTACAACCATCTTTAACGGCCATTATCTCAACATTTTAAGGCGAGACACACCTGCAGAGTCTAGTCCTAAATATCCCAGAATTTAATCTCAAATATCTTCAAATCATCCTTATAATTATCCTGATAACAATTTAATATGTGTTGTTGTTGCTATATCATATAAAACGCCAATTTTAAAGGAATACTTCACCCATACGGAACCGGCGTTCTATCATTATAACATCGCTATTATAATATAATGAATGAGGTTTGTCTTCCCTCAGTCTTCCCTTGGCCCAGCTGTCCTGTTAATCCTAACCCTACATTAATACTAGTGTGATGTCACATTATTAAAATGTAGGGTTAGACAGTGAGACCACTGACACTCTTTCTGCCTTTTCTCAGGCTAGAATGAACCGATTTCTAAAAATGTTTTGCACATTTATACTACATAGGATCTCAGAGTTCAACACACCTTCATATTTCCACCGGTGAAGTCGGTCTTTAAGACAAAATAATAGGTCGAAAAAACAAACAGCAACATAGATTTATGCATTTCTGAGTGGACTCTACTCATTACAACCGGGCAATAAATAAATATAATCAAACAAAATGCTTCATATCCATCAAATCAGAAGCCTTAGGCCCCCAAAGATATCGGCAAAATGTTAATATATTTATCGGTGACACACACATAAAATCACACGTTCAGATACTGGTCCGTGGCCTGGGCGAACACAATTTCATTAAGTGAAAGCCTTGGCCAGCGGACTTCTCCTGTGCTGCTGTTCCTATGGGAAATAGCATATGACAGATTGGGTAAAATACAGCTATGTGACCGTAACTCAGCCCTTACACAGCCACCAGTGAAGCTTAGAGGTCCCCATGCCCCAGCTATGAACTAGCTCTACTTGTGTGTGTGTGTGTGTGTGTGTGTGTGTGTGTGTGGGGGGGGGGGGGGTGTGTTTGTATGTGTGTGTGTAGGTGTGTGTGTGTATGTATGTATGTGTTTTCATGTGAGTGTGTGTGTGTATGTACTGTATGTGCTTTCGTGTGTGCGTGTGTGGCGCGCGTGTGTGTGTTTTAGTGTCTATGGGTGTGCGTGCGCGCGCGTGTGTGTGTGTGTGTGCGTGCGTGTGTGTGTGTGAGCGTGCATGTGTGGGACAGTTGCATAGTAGGATATAAAGCACACATTGGATTTTCCCTAAGCCAAAAAAAACATCAAAAACAACACAGAGATATATAACAGCTAATAATGTAGCGGAGACTCTCTCAAAGGAAATGGCCAACAGGCACAAAACGCTTCAAATCTGTGAATATTTTAAAGTGCAACCGCTAAGGGACGGCTAACTAAACTCCTCGTAAATCCTTCTGCACTTAGCATCAATAAAACATGAGAGAGAGGGAGGGATAGAGAGGGAGGGAGAGGGGGAGAGGGAGGGAGAGGGGGAGAGAGGAGAGAGGGGGGAGAGGGAGAGGGAAAGAGGGAGAGAGGGGGGAGAGAGGGAAGGAGAGAGAGAGGGAGGGAGGGAGGGAGAGAGAGGAGGGAGGGAGGAGGGTGGAGGGTGAGAGGGAGAGAGAGGGAGGGAGGGAGGTGAGGGGGAGAGGGAGATAGAGAGAGGGAATGAGGAATGAGAGAGGGAGGGAGAGAGAGGGACAGAGAGAGCGAGAGAGAGAGAGAGAGAGAGAGAGAGGAGAAAAGTTATCAGGAGATAATGGAAGACAGCCAGGCCCCCTGCTTGGATTTTGGCTCTTCACCGGTGAAAGTGAGACCATGCTGTGAAACAGTTTATTTCTTTTCTAAAGATTTTTTTTGGCATTTTCAAGCTTTATTAGACAGTACAGAGTGGGAATGGGGAGACAGAGAGAGAGAGAGAGAGAGAGAGAGAGAGAGAGAGAGAGGGGGGGGGGGGGGATGACCTGCAGTAAAGGTCCACGGGTCGGATTTGAACCCGCGACCACTGCAACGAAGGCCGGAGCCAATTTGGTACGCGCTCTATCCACTACACCACCAGAACACCAGCTTTCGAAAAAAAAAAACGTGATTCTGACAACAAGCGTCCAGAATTGCTCACTACACCTTTAGAGCCCGATAAGGGACATGTCAGAGACGTTATTTTGTTTGATTTATTTTTTTATTTTTATTTTTTTAAGCTATTTTTGGGCATTTTTATGCTTTATTGACAGTGCAGTGAGACAGAGGTGAAATGGGGCAGAGAGGGGAGTGACATGCAGAGAACGACCGCGGGTGGGAATCGAACCCGGGTCTGCTGCTGGGCCCAGCCCGGGAGGGGGACGCCCTACCAACTGAGCTAAAGGCGCCCCCATTTTGTTTGATTTCTAACCATACTAAATCTGGCCACAAGAATCGGTACATCCTAAATCTTACTTAACACTATTATATAGAATGGGTTTTGAAGCGCAGTCACTATTTTGAGGACAGGCACACGGGGTGTAGTATAACAAAAACCAAGATGGCTGAATTCCAATTAGCTGCTTCTGTTTCAGGCTAACAGAAGCAAATGTCTTCCTGGTATTAGCTTTCAGCTCAGATCAATAGGTGAAATTTAATCCAGGCGCCTGCTGGGGACTGTCTTGGCTGATGATTCCAGGTCGGTCAAGAGACAAGGACAAATACAACACACACGATGACTGGCAGAAATGTGCATAATACACGTGCAAGGATACAATAAAAGTATCATATAAGATTACATAAAAGCTGGTGGTGTAGTGGTTAAAGGCCTCTTCCATCACAATGCACACAGTGAATCAAGCTTACCGAAAAAATGACAAAGTAGGGCATGTAACTATTTGAACAGGGACAACGTACAACATAACCTTGTTTAAAGGTGCACTATGCAGTTTCAGAGGAGGGGGATTTGTTCACATTCACAGAGCCTGCGGTTAGTTTACAAAACATATTCACTATACATGTATTTCTTATTGCTGAATAATTCTATTAAAACGAATCAAAAACTATATTTTGAGACACCTGGAACCAAACGTTAAGACTAGAATATGTTTGTAAACCAATGCTGCTGTAAACAACAACAACAGTGAAACAGTAACTTTTCAGGGAGCTTTCTAACTTCAAACAGTGTTCCATGGATTCCTGTGATGAAAGTTGATTTATTCGGTTATGGGAATATACCTTAGGAAATGTTCCCTTCTCTGACACAAGACGTCTTCTTTCATACCAGTATAAGGACCAAAATGTACATATACTGTAGGTTTTGATTTTACTAAACCTTGTCTGTGTGCGACTATATTTACCACCATATCTAACAGCCACACACAACTTAACATAGTGCTCCTTTAAGGCATGGAGAGATGTCATGTAGCAGGATTAAAGCAAATTGCTATTTTCCAGCTGTAGTGAGAACCTGACTGTCCCTAATTGGTCCCGGTAGCTCCCTGGTTCCTCCTCTGTCTGTGTTTAAACCTGCACATCATGTTCTTGTAAATGTGACGGAAAATCAATATCAGTATCCGCACCGTGTCTTATGTGGTGTCCGCTCCACAGAGGCTCAATCCACTGGCCTACCAAGCAGCAGCACATACTGAAACAAGCATTAAGGTCGGACCCAATGTCGCTTATTTAATGAGATTTAGATTCCTTTTCTCCTTGGAATAAGTTCCTCTCAGTGCACTGTTATCATAACCAAGTGGAACTAAAGGCCAAATTAGACACTTTGGGGGACTAACACACACACAGACACACAGACACACACACACACACACACACACACACACACCACACACACACACACACACACACACAGACACACACACACACACACACACGCACGCACACACACACACACACACACACACACACACACACACAATGTGTAATGATTGGTAAACAGTGCGATTTTAGAATTTCTTCCTCCAAAAAACTATTCCATGCTGCGAACACAAACGCTGCTAAGAGAGAGGTGGTGAGAGAGAGAGAAACAAAACAGTACTTTTGTTCAGCTGAATAATGAGCTAAGAATATCTTTGAAGCTCTGTAAAAACCCGATCCAGGCGCTATAATTCACTGTCGGTTCATCATCTATTATTTAACAGAACCCCTGAGTTTGACAGACGGACGGCAGGAACATATTGACACAGTGTGAGAAACAGACTATTATGGGGGCGCCTTTAGCTCAGTTGGTAAGGCATCCACCCCCCCCCCCCCCCAGGCCGGGCCCAGCAGCGGACCCGGGTTCGATTCCCACCCGCGGTCGTTCTCTACATGTCACTCCCCTCTCTGCCCCATTTCACCTCTGTCTCTCTGCACTATAAATAAAGCATAAAAATGCCCAAAAAATATCTTAAAAAAAAAAAAAAAAAGAAACAGACTATTATGTTCTGCGCCGTGAGGGACGTCCCGCTCAGCATTCACACAAAGTCACATCTCAACAAACATGGTAAATAATTAGTGTCACATCATAATAGCATGTATAAAGTATATGGATGAGGCTGGTCCCATCAAATCTAGCCTTTAAAGGGATAGTATGGTGTTTTTTAATGTGGTTGCAAGAGGTACAGAGGATAGTTTTAGTAAGGGTGAATGTGGCGTAGTGATACTTGGCTGAACAACGCTTGAAATAATCTCGTAAAACCCCACTTCAGAAATACTGAACTATTGGGGCGCTTCGGTGGTGTAGTGGATAGAGCGCGTACCATATTAGCTCCGGCCTTCGTTGCAGTGGTCGCGGGTTCAAATCCAACCCGTGGACCTTTACTGCAGGTCATCCCCCCTCTCTCTCTCTCTCTCTCTCTCTCTCTGTCTCCCCATTTCAACTCTGTACTATCTAATAAAGCTTGAAAATGCTGAATAATTATCTTGAAAAAAAAAGAATACTGAACTACCCCTTTAAAGAGGAATTCTCCTATATTATAACTCTGGTCTCTAGTGTAGTGTCCCATTCATCACATGCATAATTACATTGTGCCACAGAGTTAATTGCAGATGAGGGGGTTGAGTTAGGATCACACACACGCACACGCACACACACAACACACACACACACACACACACACACACACACACACACACACACACACACACACACACACACACACACACACACACACACACACACACACACACACACACACACACACACACACACACACACACACACACACACACACACACACAGTATGCATAGTTTGGAAAAGGTCAATTATTTTCGGGATTATCACCTTTTCAACGTCAGCCATTCTGCCCCTGATGAATACAGCTAAAGGCCAATGCAGTGTGTATTGTTGAAGGCAGTTCAATAGAGGTTTTTTCCCTACCACTCTCCTACTGTGAAAATCTCAGTTTAGTCCAATATTTAGATATATGTTATCTGTTTTTCTGTGCCCTTTTCATAACCTCCAACAGTGTACTAGCGATGTTGAGTTTCTAAAAAAGCCATATTTAAATACAGTATATTAATATTATTATGATTATCATTGTTATGACTTTGAATAAAACTGTAGGAGGTGTGTGTGTGTGTGTGTGTGTGTGTGTGTGTGTGTGTGTGTGTGTGTGTGTGTGTGTGTGAGTCAATTTTCTTCACAAGCCTTGACTATAGACCCAGTGTTCACATGATTTTAAGATAGGACACACACGCACACGCACAGGCACACGCACACGCACACGCACACACACACACACACACACACACACACACACACACACACACACACACGAGAAAGACAGTGAGAAGAAAACCAATAAGCAGCAGAATGGTCCCCTAGACGACCACCCACCAACACCTTTGCTGCTGCTGGTTCTTATCTGTCCGACATTTCTCTGCTCCACAGGTAACCTGGCAACTACAGCCATGGTTACTACAATACAGACATCACCTGTGACACACACCAGCTGCTACACAGTCAACTGCACATGGAGGGCTCTACTTAAAGTGATTCTGGAGAACGCTTGTTGTCAAAATCACTTTTTTTTCAAGATTATTTTTTGGCATTTTCAAGCTTTAATAGACAGTACAGAGTTGAAATGGGGAAATGGGGAGAGAGAGAGAGAGAGAGAGAGAGAGAGAGAGGGGGGATGACCTGCAGTAAAGGTCCACGGGTCGGACTCGAACCCACAACCACTGCAACGAAGGCCGGAGCCAATATGGTACACGCTCTATCCACTATGCCACCGGAGCACCCCGTCAAAATCACTTTTTAGTCAAAATCAGTGAATATCTCCTCACGATCAACTACCTGTTCCTACTGTGTGTCAGTGTGTGAAAAAAAATCTGGTGTTAATACACAGCCCAGGCTCTGTAAACAGGCCTGTAAACAAAGGGTATGTAAACAAAAAGAAGGCCCACTATAGCTAGGACATGTTAAACAGTTACAAGAAAATGAAAGTGTGAGGGAGGAACAAGAGCCCCAAGCCACAATTCGCATCAGAATGTTGTCCTCCTTTGCTGGATCATAACTCAAATTCAAACACGCACGCATGCACTCACTCAAAGGCTTGTGAAGTAAATGGACACACACACACACACACACACACACACACACACACACACACACACACACACACACACACACACACACACACACACACACACACACACACACACACACACACACACACACACACACACACACACACACACACACACACACACACACACACACACACACACACACACACACACACACACACACACACACACACACACTAATGCGTCCAGGAGATATTGTGATATTTCACTGAACAGTCGTAGGATCACCGGAAGTCGATAAGCTTAAAGACTTATGAGCAGAATCTTTTATCTATAACTCTGAGAGAATGTATGGATGTTTATAAGAGATGGACACAGAGATCATGATATCCTTGGGAAGTGTGTGTGTGTGTGTGTGTGTGTGTGTGTGTGTGTGTGTGTGTGTGTCCATTTACTTCACAAGCCTTTTTGAATATAGACCCAGTGATGTCATGATTTTAAGATAGGACACACACACACACACACACGCACACACCCACACACACACACACACACACACACACTATCTCCTGGACGCATTAATTTGGCTCAGACATTAATGGTTCCCTAGACACATAAATATTTGTGACATCATACCCTGGCTTTGCATCAACATGTTGTGGATCTAATTACAATCCATAACAAAGTGGAAAGGCCGCTGCATAAAATGTGGCATCAAAATTCTCTTAAGGATAACTCAGATAATGATGGTGATCCCGTAATGTTACATTTATAGCACCACCATAAGGCCAACATTTCGATTTGTCCAAACAACCATTAACATTATTACATTTGGACTTTTTATAATTCCTATCTCCCACAAAGGGCTGAATTCATACATTCTTCATGGAAAAACAGAAATGAAAAGATCAGGGGGCGCCCTTAGCTCAGTTGGTAAGGCGTCCCCCTCCCGGGCCGGTCCCAGCAGCAGACCCGGGTTCGATTCCAGCCCGCGGTCGTTCTCTGCATGTCACTCCCCTCTCTGCCCCATTTCAACTCTGTCTCTCTGCACTATCAATAAAGCATAAAAATGCCCAAAAAATATCTTAAAAATAAATAAATTAAAAGATCAAATCATAAGCAATCATCTGTACAAATTGGGATTTGGTATGCTATACAGTATATAATGTTGACTAAAACACCATGAATGCCAACCTTATCCAAATCCTGACCAACACTATTATATCTGACCCGATGCAATATACTGTATATATGTATAGTTGTATATTAAGTTTATACTTCTTCCTACTCCTTTTCAGGTATATCAATTCAATATGTTATTTGTTTATTTTTAGTTTATTTTTATTTATTTTGTGAAATCATTCATATCAAACATATTTTTTTATTGTATTTTCATGCTTTCCATTTTTATTTTTTTGATATGTCTGAAATAAATTGAATCAAATAAAATAAAAAAATAGTTAACCAACAAATGTGATATAAATAAGTGATTGTGAGCGCAACCAAATAGTGACCGTAGCTGATGACGTCTGTAAGTGAACGATCAGCGTTTGTGACTTTTATAGCACAGCGGCAGTCAGCGTGGGTGGCAGAAGAACACCACACACACGCACACACACACACACACACACACACACACACACACACGCAAATAGACACAAACACACACACACAAATAGACACACACACACACACACACACACACACACACACACACACAACACACACACACACACACACACACACACACACACACACACACACACACACACACACACACACACACACACACACACACACACACACACACACACACACACACACACACACACACACACACACACACACACACACACACACACACACACACACAACACACACACACACACACACACACAGTTATGTCATAGATCAACACACCGCGATGCAGCAATGTCACCGCACATGCTGACACTGGGAACATAAGGGAGAATAGCTGAGTGGGGTCAGGTGGCCAACAGCATAACACTATGCATAAGCAAAGAGCACATACAAGTGTGTGTGTGTGTGTGTGTGTGTGTGTGTGTGTGTGTGTGTGTGTGTGTGTGCCTGCCTGCGTGTGTGTGTGTGTGAGCATACATTATGTGGAAACAATTGTGTGTGAGTGTTAATGCATGACCATGAATTTTGGTGCAACTAGGACTGTCCATCTGTGTTGAACACAACCGGCCGCTATGCATTTTTTAATTGTGTTTAAAAAAATGAAAAGTATTAATGTTGTAGATTAGATGTCTCTCTCAAATTTTAGGTGAATTTTTAGGTGACATTTTATTTAGATTTTCATATTTCCAGAGTCATTTAATAAGTATTCTGGATGTATAAGATGGTGGGTGGATTGTTGTTGGCTATTTATATTCAACAAAAACGAACCAGACACATGAAAAAAATGTATTAAAATAATGTTGTGAAGGGTTAAATCGCTGAGGTCAAACCGACCCCAAGGGACAAACAATGTTAGTAGATGTGAGGATGAGTGTTAAGCTGAGAGAGCAAAATATAACCTCAACATAGCATCATATTAAACCTGCAGTACGTAGCATTGTGTTGTTTTTTTCATAGCAGACTTTGTAGAAAATAATTATAATATCCATAAGTACGTTTAATTTAGTGCATAATAGCTAAACAATTTTTTTAGATTTTATTTTTACCTTAGAAAGGGTCTCTTATATCTTATATCTCCGTATTTCTCCATACCATGGACCAAGGCATGGGCGCCGCCATTTGTTCTTGAAGAATTTCTGTTGCTTCTCTGAACGGGGAGCCATAGAGACCAACTGTTGTGATGATTTCATATTATATTACACACTGCACCTTTAAATGTCTTCTGTGTTATACATGGAGGATGGGGGCTCTGTTATCATGTTAGCTAATAGATTGTGACTCAGTGTGCGGTCAGAAAGCAGCACAGTGTGGGCCTGGGGGAAGAGCTGCACCACCAGGCCCAGCCCCACCTGCTCGGTTCAGTCAGGTGGCCGCTGGTTCAAGCCTGTCAGCCCTCTGGGGGGCCCCAGCTCGGAGCTGCGCCGTGGGGCCCGCACTAGCTAACAGCCCCACACACGCACAGAGGAATTATATCGCTAATAGGATCAGTTTTAGGTCATGCCAGCGCACACATGAGCAAACACACACACACACACACACACACACACACACACACACACACACACACACACACACACACAGGCACGCAGGCACACAGGCACAACACACACACACACACACACAAAAACACACACACACACACACTGAGAATTCATGGGAAATGGGCATTCAGAAAGAGGAAGCACACTGGTTGATGAAACACTCCGCTTCACTGATTTTTGGAGCGAGGCATCAACCCACACACACACACACACACACACACACACACACACACACACACACATATAGACACACAGTTAAACACACACACACACACACACACACACACAGAGATAAACACACACACACACACACAGAGATAAACACACACACACACACACACACACACACACACACACACACACACACACACACACACACACACACACACACACACACAAAGATTCTTGGTTTGAGGACACCACTTTTTTTGGGCTGATGCCGTCACATTGGCTCAGCCTCAGAGATGCATGGAAGTGACTGCAAACACACACACACAACACACACACACACACACACACACACACACACACACACACACACACACACACACCACACACACACGCACACGCACACGCACACACGCACACGCATACACACACACACACACACACACACACACAAACAACACACACACACACACACACACACACACACACAGGGGCCTTCCTCAGCTACTCTGTCTTAAAAGCAATGAAGTAAACAGTAAGTGAAGAAGACTTAGGCAAACAACGGATACATATTCATGTCATGCAGTGTGTGTGTGTGTGTGTGTGTGTGTGTGTGTGTGTGTGTGTGTGTGTGTGTGTGTGTGTGTATAGCTATGACTCAGGGAAAGGAGGGATGGGCGGATGAGAAGGGGTCAGACGAAAAAACGAGACATGATACAAAGAGATGGCATTACAGAGAGTCATCCCCAACACACCAGACCAGAGCTGAACCTGTTGACCCCTACCACACACACACACACACACACACACACACACACACACACACACACACACACACACACACACACACACACACACATCCAACACAACACAAACACACACACACACACACACACACACACACACACATATTCCCCCCCACACACACACACACTGGCCACCCCCTCATCCCGAAATGATTCAACCTACCCCCCAGTGTGTCTGTGTATTTCCACTGCGTCACAGTTTTCATTCATGACGGCATTAAGTCGTTTCTAATCCTCCCAGGTGGCCTTATATTAACAGTCAGGTCGCGCTGATTCAATTGTACCTCGCTCACGGCTTTCTGCCCTTCCACACAACACCATGGTCAAGGGAAGGACATCTTAGGAACTAGTACAGATTGATTTGAAATGAGGTACTGTGAGGGGTCATTTTAGTCTGCAGAGAATTATTCATTAAAGGTCACCTTTTATGCTAAAAAAAAAATCACTTTTTCATGGATTTTCAACATTACAATAATATGGTTCCTTGGTTTAACTTAAGACTCCTGAATATTTGTATTTTATCCATATGATGTCACAAGGGGAGATGGCACAACACTTTTGTTCCACGAAAAGGAATCTACAAAACTAACAGTGTCTCTGGTTTTACTATTAACAGGTGTTTTTTTTTTCTCGTTTTTTTTAAGACAATTTTTTTTGGCAGTTTTTGTTTTATTAGACAGATTTATTGGAGACAGAATTGAAATAGGGCATAGAGGGGAGGACATGCAGAGAGCTGACCCGGGCGGGATTCGAACCCAGGTCTGCTGCTAGGCCTGGGTCTGGGGGGTGGGGTATGTTTTTGAGTAGTTTTTATTCAATGAGCATATAGACTTCTGACAACATTTGGCGACATTCCAATTGCACATATGGTTGATTAAAGTATTTCAATACAATATCTGAGCTCTTAGTAAAGTTAAATTATCAGTATTTTCTTGACTTGGTCCAAAACTATCTGACTAGTATGATGTAACCTCTAGAGAGCCCTGTTCCCATCTGTTTTCTGCTATAGAGATATCACTACAAACAGACACTGGCAGCCTGTATTAAGACTAGATCTTTAAAATTGAACTCGTTACTACGGTTATATTAATAATGGATCAAACGACTGTGTGTGATGTGACAGGTGTGGTTTGTGCACAGCCAAAACCGTTGAGAATTTACCGCCAACTGTAACATGTTTTTTTAGGGGGAAAAAATCCCTTTGATAAAAACCCACTTTATACAATCTGTTCTGTGGCAAATGACAGACAGACAGAGTTATCATGAAGCCAGGCGTATACAGCTCCGGAAAAAATTAAGAGACCAGTCTGGATTTTTCTTAAATCTTCATCTCTACATTACTTATTGAAAATGCTCTAAATGACAATATTTGTATTGTGAATTTTGGTAGAAATGTTGTCAGTAGTTTATATTATAACATCAAAATGTTCATTCTACTCAAACATATGCCTCTAAAGAGTAAAACAAGAGACAATGGACATTTGGAGTGGTCTCTTAATTTTTTTTTCGGAGCTGTATTTATTATTTATTTGTATGTGGCCATTTCTGCAACTGTGCCATTTCTGCTCATCCATAACGACTGCAGGTATATAATGTAGTTGTTGTGTTTTCAAATTGTTTCGCTGCCCAAAAAGAGTCCAAAAAGTATTCCGAAAAAATCAATGATCAAATCAAGCTTTAAAGACCAGTTTACTGTTAACACCAAAAGCCTTAGTGAGGGAACGAGAAACACAATATAATCAATATAAAAACCATTACACACTACAGCCTCAAACAATGGCCCATCGGAATGAATTGCTACCTGTCCGACACAGTGTCTAGAACAATAGAACACTAAAAGCTTCTCAAAGGGAATGGTTTATTTCACTACCATTGTATTGGACATTGGAAATATATAAATGCAGACTGCACTTTGTAACATTGCTTTGCAGATGCACAAGAATACCATGCATGCATTACAGATGGGGTCAGCGATTTTGAATGTAACTTTTTGTTTAAATCAGTGAATATATCCTCATGATTCGCTGTGAGTGTGTGTGTGTGTGTGTGTGTGTGTGTGTGTGTGTGTGTGTGTG
>CM047519.1:1154837-1179837 GCA_026122265.1 Ammodytes dubius | reverse complement strand
AAGGTGGAGCTACTGAGACACAATCAAGCATCTCCAGCCTCCCACTGGCCAGAAGAGAGAGAGAGAGAGAGAGAGAGAGAGAGAGAGAGAGAGAGAGAGAGAGAGAGAGAGAGAGAGAGAGACACATTATCGAAAATGTTTCCCAATTTGAAAGCACAGTTTGCTGTTAGACGGCCAATCATTTGAAAAGAAAAACAATGGGTGCTGACTGCGAGAATACGGTTCAGTTTACCCCATTTAACCTTCCAGAAAGTCACTTTATTTTCTCAACAATGTGAAATTCCCCCCTCCTGTTTGCCTATAGCTAGCCCCATGCTCTGAGCTACTCAAGTAGATATACAAGCTCTGGAAAAAAGAAGAGACCACTCCGGATGTTCAGTGTCTCTTGTTTTACTGTTTATAGGCATATGTTTGAGTAGAATGAACATTTTGGTTTTATACTATAAACTACTGACAACATTTCTACCAAATTCACAATACATTGCTTGTCATTAAGAGCATTTTCAATATTAAGTTATGTAGAGATGAAGATTTCAGAATATCCAAACTAGTCTTTTCCGGAGGTGTATCTACAGGGATGTTTTTTTCAGTCTAAATTGCTGCAAAATTAAAAGTTTAAATTGATTACAGTCCAAAACAGCTGTTTGCAAGGATCCCAGTCAATAGAATAAGGGTTAAAGGTGCAGTCAGTGATTCTGGAGTTTGTTTAACTTTTTGTTTGTGTCTCAAAATCAAAGTCATACAAACTGGCATGTTGTTTACATAACCTTTGTTTGAATACCAGTTTACAGAGCCTAGGCTGCGTACAAACACACAGCACAGACAGGTACAGCAGATCATGAGGAGATATACCCCAATTTTTACGAAGAAGTGATAATGATAACAAGCATTCTACAGAATCGCTGTCTCCACCTTTAACCTTTTACTGCATGTCAGAGGTTAATCCACACCTATGGAATGTTCTCCAGCCAATCAGAAGAGAGTATCCACACAGACTATGGTATAATATGTTGTAAATGTTTGTCTGGCCTCCCTGTAACAGCCCACTGACTTCCCTTCTATCATAAGTCGTCACCCTTGGTTGCTCCGAGGCCACTGGAGTAGATCTATCTTTATCTGTGTGTGTGTGTGTGTGTGTGTGTGTGTGTGTGTGTGTGTGTGTGTGTGTGTGTGTGTGTGTGTGTGTGTGTGTGTGTGTGTGTGTGTGTGTGTGTGTGTGCCGGTCGAGGACAGCTGCACCTCTTCACTTCTATATAAATCTCCATCGCACCCAGACAGTGCAGACTGTGACCTCATTACGGCCGGTAACACGCGTTATCAACACCATTTCAAAGCAGGATTTATCTGCTCATTTCCCACACACTATAGCCACTATAACAGGAGAGAGAGAGAGACACACACACACACACACACACACACACACACACACACACACACACACACACACACACACACACACACACACACACGCATTGTACTCAGCTGACCTGAAGAGCTTATATGATTTCATGGAAGAGTTCAGACTAGGTTAATTTGCGAAAAAACAAAATTTCTCCTCATTTTTATGCTGATAGTCATTATGCTTTAAAAAGTAATTTCATGGGGCGCTCTGGTGGCGTAGTGGATAGAGCGCGTACCATATTGGCTCCGACCTTTGTTGCAGTGGTCACGGGTTCAAATCCAACCCGTGGACCTTTACTGCAGGTCATCCCCCCTTCTCTCTGTCTCCCCATTTCAACACTGTAATGTCTAATGCATATCTATAAGGTAACATTTTTACCATATTCACCTGCAGTGTCAATGCTACAGACAATTCTGGACACCATCAGATCAAAACAATCATATTTTAGTAGAACGAATCCATCATGTTTCCCTTTGCTCTGTGTGTGTAATATATGACTTCAAGTACAAAGCCATTTAGGCAGGCAGACACACAACCTGAACTTATCTCACTACCCGGACAGTATTTAGTGTGTGTGTTCGTCTATATATCTGCAGCGCGGCTATTAACCGAGCTAAGGGTCTAAGGGCAGGGTGTCATATTGTATCATATTGTATCATATATCATATTGTATGAAATGTAAAGCCCACTGAGACAAATGTATTTGTGATTTTGGGCTATACAAATAAAACTGATTTGATTTTGATTTGGTTGCTGCACTGCACTGTATTATTGTGTCAGAGTGATTTAGCTGTCTATAATTCCTGCTTCTTCTTTCCCTACTAGAATTACACACGAAAATATTTCCAAATCAACTCAAAATGGGGTTAAAATGTACATGAGCTTTGGTTGTGAGTTAAAGCTGGGGTATGTGATTTCTGATTGGTCAGAGTTAACATGAGCTGTACACTTTGACCAATCAGAGCAAGGCTTTGATTCTCCCTTCTTATTGGGACTGTCCATTCACTTTGGCACCAACGTTTTTGGTGTAGAGCGTGTCAGGGAGGAACCATAGAGAGCACAAGTGGAGCGGTTGAGGTATTTGGATTCAAATCTCTATCCCAACTGCCATTTTCTCCCCAAATCCTCCACCCCAGCTCTTAATTAGGCCTATAGCCAAAGAGCTCCATCAGCTTTTTGCTTTTAAGTTTTATTTAAAGGTGCTCTGAGGAACTTTTAGTTTTTGTTAATTCTTGCGCCCCCTTTGGACAAAAGCAGAAGGTGTTTTTACTACACCAGCAGTTGTTCCTGTAATAAATCTTAGAGAGCGGTGTGGATTTGTTGTGCAGGTTTGGTCATTTCCAGCATCAACACAATTACTACTACAAAAATGACTGCGGCCCACTCGCAGTCTTTTAAACATTAAAGCATAGCTGTCCCCTTTAAACGTTTGAGGCAGCTGCAAAACAGACACACAGACATGAAGACAAAGAGTCCGTGGGAGAGTCCTTGTTTGAGAGATGAGATCGCATGTCAAAGAGGATACATAATTAAAAAACTGTGACAGATTTTATTTTTTTTCTTATTTGTTCAGCTCTGTTTGGCTCGGCGGGTTAGCAGGTTTAACTGAATGCTTTACTGACAGCTGAGCAAGAACAACAACAAACATTTAGAAATTTATCAGGATTTTACTACGTGATTGTGTCTGTGCCCATATGTTTTATTTTTTGGGGATGTTCAAGCTTTATTAGATAGTACAGAGTTGAAATGGGGTGACAGAGACAGAGAGAGAGGGGGATGACATGCAGTAAAGGTCCACGGGTCTGACTTGAACCCGCGACCACTGCAACGAAGGCCGGAGCCAATATGGAACGCGCTCTATCCACTACGCCACCGGAGCGCCCTGTGTGCCCATATGTTTTATTATACAAGTAAACACTGCCTTGGTGAAAGCATCATTAAAACATTTTGCTTTTCTTCATACATACATATCTCCTGCTTTCTTTACGCTGCCATAACAACCAGTGTCCCGGCAGAGATCATTAAAGTTCCCTTATTATCACTGTATGCTTAAGGTCTCGGAATGAACACAAACTGGGACTATGGAGGACAAACATTGAGTTAGTTTTTTCGCAGTAATGACACAACTCTAGTCCCCTCATTGCTAGCTATCCACATCAATGAAAAAAGCACTGTGTTTCTGTGTGCGTGTGTGTATGTGTGTGTGTGTGTGTTTCACTGGTGTGTGTGTGTGTGTGTGTGTGTGTGTGTGTGTGTGTGTGTGTGTGTGTGTGTGTGTGTGTGTGTGTGTGTGTGTGTGTGTGTGTGTGTGTGTGTTTGCATTTCATATTAGGCTGGTGTCAAACTACATCAGAAAAATCTCTCCTCCCTATCCGCATATCCCTTGAGCACACTTTTCCTTGTTACCCTCTCTCTCTCTCCTCTCTCCATCTCTCTCTCCATCTCTCTCTCTCTCCCTTTTTCTCTCTCCATCTCTATCTCCATCTCTCTCTCTCTCTCCCTCTCCATCTCTCTCTCCATCTCTCTCTCTCTCTGTCTCTCTCTACCTCTCTCTCGGTTTCCCTATTATCTCTCACACGCAACCAGACACACCGGCTTCTATCCAAACCATCTAAACAAGGATTGCACATCATTGGAATTTACTGCAAATAGTCTGCGAGGCTATTGCTGGTTAGATATATATCAGAGACACTGCAACGCTACACAAACAAGCTATATATGAACTATATGACAAAGCAGGAACCACCCAATACACACACACACACCACACACACACACACACACACACACACACACACACACACACACACACACACACACACTGGGGTTCTCCAGTTCTTGTGCTCCTATTAAAGTGGTAATGATGAATATTAGGAAGAGAGGATCTACATTACTTTCATGGCAAATTGCTACAATCCAAATCTGTTTACTTAAAGGAATACTTCACCCATACGGAACCAGCGTTCTATCATTATAAAATCACTATTATAATTTAATGAATGAGGTTTTTCTTCCCTCAGTCTTCCCTTAGTCTTCCCTTGGCCCAGCTCTCCTGTTAATCCTAACCCTTACTGTGATGTCACAAGAAGGAAACTGTAGGGTTAGACAGTGAGACCATAAAACACTCTTTCTGCCTCTTCTCAGGCTAAGATGATCCGAATTAATTTTCTTTGCACATTTATACTAAATAGGATCTCTGAGTTCAATACACCTTCATATTCCAACCGGTGAAGTAGGTCTTTAATGCTCTGACTCAAAGATGAAATGTTCAAGATGGTTTCTGTAAACTATAAGGACATTTTCCTGCACTGAGAAACAACTATTCATGATTACCACTATCAGACTATGGCATGTGTACTTGAATGAATACTTAAACATTGTGATATCAGGGCGCTCCGGTGGTGTAGTGGATAGAGCGCGTACCATATCGGCTCCGGTCTTCGTTTCAGTGGTTGCGGGTTCAAATCTGACCCGTGGACCTTTACTGCAGGTCATCCCCCCTCTCTCTCTTTCTCTGTCTCCCCATTTCAACTCTATATTATCTAACAACAACTTGAAAATGCAAAAGTAATCTTAAAGGAATAATAATAAGTTCACGCTGTAAAAGGCAAGGCAGTGAAAAGCACAAACATTCAATCTCATGTTGTTTGTTGTTTTGCAGTTTTCCTTCTTGGACAGAGTTTGTTGCATAATTCAGGTTGGAGACACGTTGGAAGTTCTTGAGCAGTTGGAGCATCATCTGGCCTGTCTGCCTCATTAACCCTCCGCACATCCCCACGGAGACACGCAGGGGGGTGGAGCCATGACTGATGATATGTGTGTGTGTGTGTGTGTGTGTTGTGTGTGGGTGTGTGTATGTGTGTGTGTGTGTGTGTGTGTGTGTGCGTGCGTGTGTGGGTGTGTATGTGTGTGTGTTATGTGTTTGCGTGTGAATGAGAGATTGAGAGAGTGAGTGTTTGTGTGTGTGTGTGTGTGTGTATATGTTGTATATGTGTGTGTGTGTGTGTGTATATGTGTGTATGTGTTTGCGTGTGAATGAGAGATTGAGAGAGTGAGTGTTTGTGTGTGTGTGTGTGTGTGTATATGTTGTATATGTGTGTGTGTGTGTGTGTGTGTGGTGTGTATATGTGTGTATGTGTTTGTGTGTGAATGAGAGATTGAGAGAGTGAGTGTTCGTGTGTGTGTGTGTGTGTGTGTGTGTGTGTGTGTGTGCGTGCGTGCGTTGCGTATGTGCGTGTGTGTCGACAGAAAGAACAATGGGACACCAGAGCCCAGGAACAAACTGAGAACGTTATGTTTAACGAGAGAGGGAGCAAGAGAGAGTAACACACAGTTATGATGCAGGTCGTGAAGTTTGTTTGGTGATTTGAAAAATAACACAGAGTTTGTATCGGCGGTCGCTATCACACCTATAGCTTGGTAGACCTGGTGCGATTCAGGGTTGAAGTTGTAATATTGTTGCATTTTTTTCATTTAAAAGGCGCTAAGAGGAACTTTTTAAATATTTCTGAAACAGTCAAATGTTTCCTCTGATGATCATAAATGACATGTAACAGCAAATGAGACCATCAGTGCAAAGAATGCTATAGTTTTTTCTTAATGCCTTTGTCATATACGCTCACCAGGAATACAGCTGGCATAGGCAAGCAAGGCAAGTTATTTATGTAACACAATTCAGACACAGGCCATTCAAAGTGTAAAAACACTACCGCTTTTGTCCAAAGGGGGCGCAATAATTTACAAAAACCATAGAGGCTCAGTCCTCAGAAGCAGTAGACCCGGGTTAGAATCCGGCCCGGGTCGTTTTCTGCATGTCCCCTCTCTGCCCCATTGTATCTATGTCTCTCTAAACGGTCTAATAAAAATGCCTATAAAATTGCAGTATTTTTGTTATATTTAATACCAGCACCAACTCCACAAGCAAAAACAAAATGGATATACCGTAACTATATAAGCTCTTATAAAAAAATCCAAATCCACCTTCCTGCTCCTTTTCAGGCATATCTCAGCAATACAGATAATTTGTTTTCTTTTCTTTTTTTGTGAAAACATAATTTGTTTATTGTATTTCCATGCTTTTCATTTTGTTTTGTATGTTTGATATGTCTGAAATAAATTGAATCAAATCAAATCAAATCCACCTATACTGCAGTGGCATCTGAAGACAGGTGCTCCCTGCATGACACAACTCTTCCTCACCTTGCTCATCCTGACAGCTGACAGTCGAGTCTGAGTCTTCCAAACAAATGCTCCGGGCAATAAAACAGAACAGTAGCTCAGTGTAAGGCAGAGTATTCCTTTTTTTTAAAGATTATGTTTTGGGATTTTCAAGCTTAATAGTACAAGAGGTGAACTGGGGAGAGAGAGAGAGAGAGAGAGAGAGGGAGGATGACCTGCAGTAAAGGTCCACGGGTCGGATTTGAACCCGCGACCACTGCAACGAAGGCCGGAGCCGATATGGTACGCGCTCTATCCACTACGCCACAGGCTGAGTATTCCTACATGGATACTGTATGTTCTCTTTAACTAATCTTACTTGGTCGAGAGGGGGTAAACAATGTACTTAAATATTCATCTGGGTGTGTGATATGTTTGTCAGAGTTCAAATATTTAATAGATAGATTTTAATAGAGTCCAAAGTTCTTACACAACAGATTTTGGATACAACATTTTTTACATTTTATAAATCACAAAATACTATGGACAGCTGTTGAGATAATGTCCGTTAAAAATTATAGTATCGGGAAATATACAGACACAAACAGACAAGGTTTAGTAAGATAAACATCTAAATGTACATGTTGGAGATGTTATTTTACTAGTATGAAAGAAGACATGTTTGGAAGATAAATAGAGAAAAGAAAACAATCTCCAAACTGACCCATCTCCTGAAAACATGTTTTTCCTGCAGAGTCTGTCCTTAAAGGATCCTCCTCTTGCTGCAACTATTTGCATGTTGCGTCTTATCGACAAATCCAGACAAATCAAAGTCAAACAGGCTTTTCTCTTTCTCTCTCTCTCTCCCTCTCTTCATCTCTCCATCTCTCTCTCTCTCCCTCTCCATATCTCTCTCTCTTCTCCATCTCTCTCTCCCTCTCTCTTATTCTTCCTTCTATCCCTTTTACTGTTTTATCATCATCTCATTTTCTGTTTCCCTCTTATGTAAGGTAGAGTTTTATTTCTTAGTAGTTCGACTTTTCATGCGTATGGAGCCAGGGTGTTTTATACCTTCTATAAAGAATGTCATAGTCTAACTTGAATTCATTTTCTTTACCTTAAAAAGCAAAGAATACTATTTTCATATAGTTTGTCATAATGCCTTTGTCATGGGTATACACCTCACCAAGGAAAAACAGCTGGCATTGTAAAAACACTACCGCTTTTGTCCAGAGGGGGTGCAATAATTAACACAAAATGTAAGTTCCTCGGAGCACCTTTAAATAGTATTCATATATCAGTAAAATATGCCCAAATAAACAGTATCATTCTCAAACTGAACTAGTACATAAATATTGTCTTTTATTTGTTCTAAATATGGAGGTGTTTCATAAGTCTGCTGACTAGAGGCAAACCTAAATACCAGATGGTATTGTTTACACACAGATGCTATAATGGTTCTCAATCAACCTCACGTGACACAGACAGGCTCTGTTTGAAAAGCCCTACTAACGTCCTACTCATACTAAAAGCCTACTAACTACTCATACTAATGTCCTACTCATACTAAAAGCCCTACTAACGTCCTATACTCATACTAAAAGCCCTACTAACGTTCTACTCATATATAATGTCCTACTCATACTAAAAGCCCTACTAACGTCCTACTCATACTAAAAGCCCTACTAAAGTCTACTCATAAAAGCCCTACTAACGTCATACTCATAAAAGCCCTACTAACGTCCTACTCATACTAAAAGCCCTACTAACGTCCTACTCATACTAATGTCCTATACTCATACTAAAAGCCCTACTAACGTCCTATTCATACTAACGTCCTACTCATACTAAAAGCCCTACTAGCGTCCTACTCATACTAAAAGCCCTGCTAAAGTCCTACTCATACTAAAAGCCCTGCTAAAGTCATACTCATATTAAAAGCCCTACTAACGTCCTACTCATACTAAAAGCCCTACTAACGTCCTACTCATACTAAAAGCCCTACTAACGTCCTACTCATACTAAAAGCCCTACTAACGCCCTACTCACACTAATGTTGACGTCAATTTGAGTATGTGACGGTCGCGTAGGCGAGAAATTCCCGGATGAGTACTTACTTCCGTGAAGATTTTGTGTATGGATAGATAGGGTACTTTTCCTACTCCACCGCCCCACAATGCATTGCGTCTTTTCAAACGACAGGGATGTTTGTTTGTTTTTATTCTTGATTGCTCTTGTATACTTATGTGTACACGGTCCTACATACACAATAGATGGTTAAATAGACAGTATGGAGTATACATGTTGAGTATGCAGGAGGGAGGACGTTAGTATGGCTTTTCAAACACAGCCAAAGTAATTTAGAAAGCACGTGTCGGTGTCGTATTGGCAAACACAGACACCCTTCCTATATTTAGAAATTAATCGTATGAATGTGCTCAGCTGTTTTCACTCATTGAGAAATAGCTGAAGTGTGTCTGCGGGCTTTATATGACGGGCAGAGGAATGAACTACACACACTGTGGTGGTAAGTTTGATTGGTTATGGCCGGCGTCATTAAAAGTTATGATTGAACATTTAGAAAGCTATCAGCTAGCCTCGCCACTCATACTCAATTAGGAAAATCTATTTTGGTAGATGAGGATGTTTGTGTGTGTGTGTGTGTGTGTGTGTGTGTGTGTGTGTGTGTGTGTGTGTGTGTGTGTGTGTGTGTGTGTGTGTGTGTGTGTGTGTGTGTGTGTGTGTGTGTGTGTGTGTGTGTGTGTGTGTGGTGTGTGTGCTGGTGTCCGTGTGTCTGCCCGTGTGTGGTGTGTGTGTGTTGTCTGCTGTCTGTCAGTGTGTGTGTGTGTGTCTGTGTGTGTGTGTGTCTGTGTGTGTGTGTGTGTCTGTGTGGTGTGTGTGTCTGTGTTTGTTTGTGTGTGTGCATTCGCCATTCGGATGGATTCGCTCCAATCTAGGACAGGGAGATATGCCAGTCACTCACAGTCTGAATCATTTAGAGATTTCTGCTTTCAGATTTGAGCATCTTAGAATTCCTGTGTGAATTTGTATTGTATAATCAAGTCAGAAATAAATAAAACAATAAATGAATAAATGAATAAAGGAATGAATAGGGTAAACTTGATAATTATTTGTTATTTAGTCATTTTGGGACCGATTGTCGGCAAGATCATTGTATTAATGTATTTTGTTTGATGATTATAACAGAGTTGAATTGAAGGTGAGAAAGTGAACCAGATTTTTTTTTTTGTAGAAGTGTATTTTGCGCAATCACAAAAGCTGAGGAAGACCATTGTACACGCACACGCACACAAACACACACACACACACACACACACACACACACACACACACACACACACACACACCCAGCAGAAATTCTTTATCCTCTACGGAGTGCGAATTTGCTCGATACATCTGTCAGCAGTCAAGCATCTCACAGCAAACAATCCATAAATCAAGAAACAGGTCTGTACAAGTTCACAATTGATTTTCAATGTTGGTCAGTCCTACATGTGTTGCCCTTAGGTGCCTTTAGAAAGGTAAGAATTAGATTAACAGAAACACTAAAAGTTGTAAAATTAGGACTGGCCTGAAATAGTCTTTGGATTCCTCTTATACATCAGATATTTAAACCTGCTGTGTGTAGAATTTTGGGTTTTATTTCCTAGCAGATTTTGTAGAAAGTAATTATAATATCCATATGTACATTTAATTTAGTGCATAATAGCTGAACATTTTTTTTTGATTTTTTTTTCCCCTTAGAAAGGGTCTCATATATGTCCATATTTCTGCATATTTTGGACCAAGGCCTAGTGCCGCCATCTTGAAAGTGTCATAGTTGGAATGTCATCAGGTGCATCGTTTAAAATTCAGAATTGTTCTTGTCCTTGAAGGCCACTGTAGCTTCTGTTATTATTCGAAAGGGTTGGGGTTACCCAGGGAGTGCTGCATTCTAGAACTTTGTAGAACTTTCTTGATGATGTCATATTACACACTGCACCTTTAAGGGTTTGGTCGATTAGAAAACAGCTCAGGTGAACTCTTGAATCTTTGGGAATAAATCAAATGTAATTATGAATATTCAAACAATATTTCATTGCAAATAAAACCACTCCAAAACCTGATGCCTATTTCGCTCACTCCACCATAGGACCAGATATGCTTTAACTAGTCAATGTTGTAGATTGTCGATAGAATATATATAATTCTGGATTTATTATATATAGTTTGTAGATCTTAGCAACCTTAACAAACGGCTGGTTGTCTGTTAGCCCACCTAACCCTAACCCTAACCCTCTAACCCTAACCCTAACCCTAACCCTGCACCTTGAACAAGTATTACATTTTTATTATGGACTTGTTCAGCTCAACAATAGCCCTGAAATCCACATTAAACAAATGTTTTTTTCCACACAAGAATAGAAAAGGATTTTAGAGGAAGAAAGTGGAAGAAATTCACCTGACAGCGACCTTCAGTCAACCGTATCAGTCGACTGCTTAATATCAACAGAGTTCACGCAACGTTAACGTTAATACAAAGCTGAACGGATGGAAGGGAATTGGTTTTGAGAGAGAGAAAGGGGGGAGGGAGAGAGGGGGGAGAGGGGAGAGAGGGGGAGGGAGTGAGAGAGAAGGAGAGAGGGAGGGAGGGGGAGAGAGAGTGAGAGAGGGAGAGAGGGGGTGAGAGAGGGAGAGGGGGGAGAGGGGAGAGGGAGAGGGAGGGCGGGAGGAAAAGAGAGAGTAGTGAGAGGGAGAGAGAGAAAAACAGAGAGAGGGGGGTAGAGAGAGGGAGGGGGGAGAGAGAGAGAGATGGGGGGAGAGGGAGAGAGAGAGGGAGAGGGAGAGAGAAAGGGAGGGAGACAGAGAGAGAGAGAGGGGGAAAGAGGGAGCGAGAGAAAGAGGGGGAGGGAGAGGGAGAGAGAGAGAGACAGAGAGAGAGATAGAGAGAGCAAAAGATAGAGCGAGAGAGCGAGAGAACGAGAGAGCGAGGGGAGTGGGAGGTAGAATAGCAGTAGGTCTGTTCAGAGTAAGTTGTGTGTGAGTTCACAGATGGGTTTTAACAGGAGCTGACTCTGGGCCATGGGGAGTTGTCCTCACACACGCTACATGATGCGGTCACAGCTCGCACACACAGTCATATTTAACACACGCATGAGACGTCATCAAATCCTTGTTTTTAAATTAAGCAACCAACTCAAAGTCAATGAGCTAGTATCATGGAGTAGGCTACAGAAGCAGCTTTTAGTTTTTATGCACCAAATATCTGGAACAAACTCCCAGAGAACTTGAGGTCTGCTGCAACCCTCAGTTCTTTTAAATCGAGTCTGAAGACTTTTCTGTTTCCATTTTAACCTGTACTTTTTATTTTATTTAAATGTTTTACTTCTTTTCATTCGCTTTTAAATGTCTTCTAATGTGTATTATGTATTTTAATCTTGCCCCTGTAAAGCACTTTGAGTGGCCTTGTGTTTGAATTGTGCTATATAAATAAACTTGCCTTGCCTTGCCTTACAGTATATTGGTACAGTAAACAGGTCTATGTTTTTATCATCACTAAAACCGCTGTGAAGAGGTTGTTATCGTAAAGGGGTCCTCCCTATGTTCCCACAGCCCATTGGCCCCACAGCCCTATGTTCCGGAAATAGGTGATTGGGTTCAGGCATCACAGCTGGGTGGTTAGGGTAATAGGGTAAGGGGACAGGGAGGGGTAAGAATAGGAATGAAATGAAACACACCCAATCAAACAAACAGACACACCATTCTCTACTATATAGTTTGATTACTTAAACATGTGGGACCATGCAACGGGCTGGGGGAACATAGGCATGCTCCCATTCTAAATACAGACCCTATAGCGCTAAACAATTAAAAACTTCACATTTGTGCTGTCTACGCTGCATGCTTTTTAAGGCACTTGCTGTCTTTAAAATAAATAATTAAATAAAATTAAGAAAAAAGCGTTAATCAAAGCAGATCTGAGCCGATGTGGAAATGACTAGCGGAGCCGCGATGACTCAGCACAGTGTAATAACACATTGATTTTCACTTGATCTTAATGAGGCCATTCAGCACTATGAGCACGAGATTAACTTTACAAATCACAGCAGACGCTCGGGCGGAAAAAAAACAGACGGAGGAAATGTGTTGTGAAAAACGTCTCCGTGCTGCTATAGGCAAGGCGAGGGAAGGCAAGGGAAGGGAAGGCAAGGGAAGTGTATTTCTATAGCACAATTCAGACACAAGGCCATTCAAAGAAGTGCTTTACAGGGGCAAGATTATAATACAATCAAGTATAGAATACGCATTAGAAAAGAGTATGAGAAATAAAACATTTAAATGAAAGAAATACAAAATTTAAATGGATTAAAATTTACAGGTTAAAAAAGGGAAACAGAAAAGTCTTCAGATTTGATTTAAGGAGCTGACCAAATAATTAGCAAGCAGCACTAGTTTAATGGTTATGCAGATGTGTGTGTGTGTGAGTGTGAGTGTGAGTGTGAGTGTGAGTGTGTGTGTGTGTGTGTGTGTGTGTGTGTGTATGTGTGTGTGTGTGTGTGTGTGTGTGTTATTGAGTGAGTGAGTGTGTGAGTTGAAGGTGTGTTTGATGTAGAAAAAAGCCCTTAGAGGACAATTTAGTTCGTTAGTGAGTGTGTTCATTAGTTTGAAGGTCAAGCGGTCAAAACTCCCACTGGTCCATGAACGCCTCGGGAGGGAAATAACTATGACCTCACTGTCCCCTCTGCCCCGTAGCTATGACGACCTGCTAACCTCAAACCACTCCTCCCTTAACAACAAAGGATGGATATAGTGCCCATGGGGTAATTTCTGAAGTTTTGCAGATTCGATTTTTTTATTTTTTTTATTGGCATTTTCAAGCTTTATTTGAGAGTACAGAGTTGAAATGAGAGACAGAGGAAGAGAGAGAGAGAGAGAGGAGAGAGGGGGGGTGACCTGCAGTAAAGGTCCACGGGTCGGATTGAACCCGCGACCACTGCAACGAAGGCTAAGCCAATATGGTACAAACTCTATCCACTACACCACCGTAGCCCCCGGCAGATTCAATTTTAAGAGATGGACCATCAACTGCTTTTTTTTTTTTACAAAAATGTGGTTTATAGCTTACAGGCAGTGGTGGGGGGAAGCTACTTTTAAAGCATAACTTTGCAAACTACCAAATGACCTCACAACTGGAAGAAGTTGAACCATAAAGAAACGCTTCCCAATAGGGAGAAATCTAGTTTGGTTACCTAAAGCTACTTGGAAAAAAGTAAAGTTCAAACTTCTTTGTAAAGTGTTTAAATTGACAATGTGCATATAGGGCTCGTCAACGGGTTCAATTGTATTGTATTGTGTTCAATTGAAGCAATGTAAATTAAATAAAATAAAATCATTCCTTTTAAATTTCAGCCCAATAATGTAGCAGTTAACTACACATACAAATGTCAACAACAAAAAAAGTAATTTATGTATTTTAATCACAATGCAAATTATGAATGTAGTTGATCTACCAGCAAGCTACTGCAAAATGTAACTAAACTACTAGTTAAACATTAGACTCCCCAACACTGATAGCAGGGAATGAATGACTAATCCCAAGCCAGAGTTGTTATTATCATCAGAATGGTGTATGCCTCTCTGAAGACAGTAAACAAACACAGACTCATAATAATCAGAGTATTATATTTAGACACACACCACACACACACCACACACACACAACAACACAAGCACGCGCACACAGGCAGGCGCACACACACACACACACACACACCACCACACACACACACACACACAACACACACACACACACACACACACACACACACACACACGTCAGAGCCGAGTTTAGCTCCAGGACGTCTGATACACCACTGATAGTCCCAGTGGGAAGCTGCTGCTGGTGTCTGCGTGGGATTCAAATGTTCCTCTTTACTGCGCTAGAAAGACACATTTCTTAGCCTTGAGAAACAGTTAGGTTTAAGTTGTTTTTTTGCTTTTTTTTTGCTTTATTAGATTAAATAGATTTGGAGAGACAGAGATGACATGGGGCAAAGAGGGAATGACATGCTTTTTTGTAGATAATAAAATTAAAAAAAATAAAAATTGTTAGCATTTTATGCTTTTATTACACAGGTTTCGAGAGTCAGAGATGAAATGGGGCAGAGAGGGGAATTACATGCAGAGAACGACGCCGATTCTAACCGTGGTCTGCTGTGAAGAGGACTGAGCCTCTATAAGGGGGGGGGGGGGGGGCTCAAACCCACTACACCACAAGCAACCCCCCTTCCACTGTTTTTCATCAGTAAATCTAGTTGAAATCAAACTCTCTTTTTTCTCTATTGGTGTATTCAAAATAGTTATTTTTTGTCTATTTTTTCGTGTTTTCTGTGTGTTTTAGACGCGGGAGTAGCCATTTCTATTTCCTGTATTAGTGTTCTTGTAATGTTGTTTAAGTAGCTTTATTTAATCAGGAAGTCATTGCAAACACATTCTACTTTAGCCAAGAAAAAACCAGAGAGTGAGAAAGACATTCATATAGTCAAAACACTAAACACTACACACCAGCAGCGTACAGGAACAACACAACACATATAACTCCAGACGGGAGACAATGACTCGCAGAAAATAATCAATAAAAACAATCTCAGGAGGTCGTAAAACACATCGCGTAGGAAAGCTGAAATCTCCGGGGTGCAGAGCAGCACTGGATATGTGTTGTTCTTGTAGACGGTTTAATGTTCCCTTTGTTTTGCCTCAGGGAACTCTAACTGACACAAAAACACAAGCTACAAGTTGAATTCTTAGGTTTTTTGGGCAAGTTCTTCAAACTAATGCACACATTAAAGTATATTGCTGAGGGAAAGAGGAAAGACTTTATCAAGCTTTAGGGAACTATACATTGCTGCATGTATGACAGAGGAAAAATAAGATTCACGTAAAATGTATATATAGTCGGGAATTATTATAGTACATTTTTTATATTTCTTTATTTTTGTGTATGTGTGTATACAAATCCTTCTGTAGTAACCTTCAGAATAGTGCTAAGAATGATTATGGAAAGTTTAGTTGATGTAAGTGCTTTAGAAGTTCAGATTTTTGGTTAGTATTGGAAAAAAGAAACTAATATTGAGATAATGTCCGTTAAGATGGATGTATAGGAGAAACATACAGACGCAAACAGACAAGGTTTAGTAAATAAACGCCTACATTTACATGAAGACTTCATTCATATTAGTATGAAAGAAGACACGTTATGGAAGCAAAAATAGACAAAAATCTCAAAATTGACCAGTGGGTTAAACACAACAATGTTTTTGCATGTATTGTCTAAAGCCTTATACTAGCTTAAGTCACAGACAAGTGTTTTTTCTATATTTCTTATATATATACAATTGTTTTTCTTGAAGAAGTTGACTCGGGGAGATTCACACAGAATCCCAATGGACCTTTACTGTCTTGTTTTTTCTAGCTTATACAGGTAAATCCCATTGAGTCCGAAGACTCTTTTGCAAGGGAGACCTGCTTTCTTTCCCACGTTACCTTTCACACACACATTCATACACCGATAGCAGGCTAACTATCGACATTCACACGAGGCAAGGTGGGTGAAGTGTCTTGCCCAAGGACACAACGACTATGACACACAGGTGGCAGGGCGGGGATCGAACCTCCAACCCCTTTGATCACGGCCGACCCGCTCTACCAACTGAGCCACAGTCGCCTGTGCAAATGGCAATAAACATATTCTACTCTAGTCTATTCTATGTTCCCGGTCCATGTAGTATCACATTGTAACACACTGCAGCCATGTCAGCATTGATTCCACTGCACCATTCACAGGCTGCTGGCGATTACATACATACGTTTCTATAGGCAACATAATGATACACACAGGACCACAACCCGGTCATTACCACACACCCACCCTCTCTCTCTCTCTCACACACACACACACAACACACACACAGAAACACAACACCCACACACACACAACACACACACACACACAGAACACACAACACACACAACACACACAGAAACAAACACACACACACACACACAGAAACAACACACACACACACACACACACACACACACACAACGAACACAACACACGACACAAACACACACACAACAACACACTAAACACCTTTCACCCTGTTCTACTACTGCCATGTCTAATGATGAGACTATTATTAGAGGAGATCATTACTAGTTATCAGTTCTCTGCGAGCCATTCACCCTTTGCTTACCGCTGTGTGTGTGTGTGTGTGTGTGTGTGTGTGTGTGTGTGTGTGTGTGGTGTGTGTGGGGTGTGTGTGTGTGTGTGTGTGTGTGTGTGTGTGTGTGTGTGTTGTGGTGTGTGTGTGTGTGCGCATGTATGTAACTGCGTGTATGTGTGTAACTGTGTGTGTGTGTGTGCATGTGCATGTGTGCGTGCGTGCATATGTGTGTAACTCTGTGAGTGTGTGTGTGTGTGTGCATGTTTGTGTGTGTGCGACGTGCGTATGCGCGCATGTGTGTGTGTGTGTGTGTGTGTGTGTATGCGCTTGTGTGTGTGTACATGCTCTACAGAGCTGTTGTTGGATGGTCTGGCCTCCAGCTGCCCGACAGAGAAGGGCCGGTGATTGCAACATGATTGGAGACTTATTGCACATTGCACTTTTATCACACCACACACACCAAACCCACACACACCCTTAACCCCACCCCCTTAACCCACACCCCCTTAACCCCCACCCCCCTAACCCCTATCCTCTATACTATGATGGACTGGGGAGAAAGGGAATCACTGATTTTAGGAGAAAGGTGCCATTTTTTACAGCTATGAATAGTAGCTTAATAACTCCATAGAAAATCACTGTGATGATGAGGTTGAGGAATTTTGATTTGTGTTCTATTCTAATATTTAAAAAAAAAAAAATTTGGGCAGTGGTTTACATTCAAGTCTGTACAGGTGTATGCCAAACTCACACATGTACTTACACAGGTGAAACTCGAAAAATTAGAATATCGTGCAAAAGTTCATTTATTTCAGTTTATTTTATAATTTTGATTATTATAGTTAACAGCTTATGAAAACCCCAAATTCAAAATCTCAGAAAATTTTAATATTACATGAAATCAATAAAGAAGGGATTTTAAATACAGAAATGTCGGCCCTCTATAAAGTATAATCATCCATATGTACTCAGTACTTGGTTTGGGCCCCTTTTGAATGAATTCTTGCCTCAATTCCAATTCATTTTCAATGATATTCTAATAATATGAGTATCACCTATATGTGGTATCACTATGTGTTTTTATATTGTGTGTATGTGAAATAAAAAACTAAAACTAAACTGTGATTGAGCTAAGGATGCTCAATGTATGGAAAGGTTTGAAATACATAAGGCATTTTTCTGGCAACATCCGCGAAAAATCCGCGAAAACTTACAAGACCCATCTGCCAATGTTAAAATAGCTTTACTATAACAATTACTATTATCATCAAACCAGCAGAATACTTAGGCCAGATCAACATGAATGTACCCAGAACAATGCCATGATAAGTGTAGAATTAGCACCAGTTTAAGCACCATATCCGCATATCCTCAAAATAATTGGCACTGGTAATTATATGCAATTTGCGGCTGCTTTGCGTTTAATTGCACAGCAGCTGACACTATAGGTGGATCTCCTAAATTAAATATAGGCTCATGTCAGTGTGCGCCATTTTCCACGGTGCTGCGGCTACTTCATTTTGAGGATTGGCCAGGGGATATCACTCGATATTGTTCAAAGCCCATGTTGTGAAAATGTTTATTACAGTCATAATAATTATGTGTTTATATAGACTAGTGCCATCTTGACTCTAAATATTCGTAAGCTAAGCAACAAAAATCCTGACCTTACCTTGATGGTGAAGGTTGTTATGTTCTGAGATACTCAAACTGCGTAAGGAATGTATGTTTTGACCTAGATGGCTCCTGAGAACTATGTCTGTAAGATAACTAACAATATATCTGGCTGAGGAGAATCTTGTACGTAGGCTGGAATGTTCGTGCGTAATTAGATTTCACTATAAGTTCTTGTATGACCGCCTATCGTGGGTCATTTCACACAATCCATTGTTGCATTGTTGTCTTGACTCATGTTTGCAAACATTAAAGATCTGTTCTATTTTTGTATTTAAACATTGTGTCATCTGGTATTAATTGACTAAATTCTCATCTTTTAAAGGTTGGTACTTCAATTCCACGATACCCACAAGGTTTTTTAATACACACGCAGGTCTCAATGACGTTAAATACCTCTATAACTGCACATGGCTATTAGAGCTGGTCTTTGAGGTTACAGGTGATATTTGTATCAAGGCCTATTTGCACAGGAAAGGGGAAGTATTCCAACACAAAAATAAAAATAACTTCTCTCGCCCCCTTTATGAATTCTGAATAATTACAACACCACTGTCGGTGCATCTACATGAGGTAAAGCCTTCTGTGATGGCACATGGATTTTATACCTTCTGCTGTACGTCCAGGTTTTTGTCTTAGCAGTAGAATCAATAACTGAAACATTTCTTGGGCTTCTGCAGCCAGTGCCACGTTTGTAAACGCTGCCATACTGAGAAACACAGAGAGAGTTTTGTGGAGCTGATAATAGGCTTAATCAACTTTGTGTCAACTCGTTTGGCGATGGCTTGAATGCAACCAAAATTAATTTCTTAAAAAAAAAGTTACGCACTACAGCTTTAAACGGGTAAAAGGGTTTATAGGCTTTTTGGTTGAAACAGCGTTAAAGATAAAGAATACAACTGGCTGGATTTGTTGGAAAAGGTCAAATTTCTCTGCAGTCTATTCTACACATACTTCTGCACACACACACAGCTGGGGCTTACACACACACACACACACACACACACACAGCTGACGTACTGTAACAGGGCTTACACACACACACACACACACACACAGCACCACACACACACACACACACAACACACACACACACACACACACACACAACACACTGTGAGACAGCTTGCAGTGGATTTGCAGAGCGGTAGAGGAGGAAGAGTGTCTTGTTTATGCGATGTGCCCTTGACATTTCCTTTCCCAGGCTCCTTCACTGTAAGCTCAGGCACAGAATCCAAAACGCATATTATTGAACGAACGAACGAACGAACGAACGAAGGAATGGCTCTTTCTGCTTTCACTACAGCCATATTTATTCTTTAATTCTTTTTATTCTCTTCCTCAATGTCTTTTTATCCTAGCACTTATTAAAGCTGGGGTGGAGGATTTGGGGAGAAAATGGCAGTTGGGATAGAGATTCGAATCCAAATACCTCAACCGCTCCACTTGTTCTCTTTGGTCCCTCCACTATGGTCCCTCCCTGACACACTCTACACCAACAACGTTGTGCCAAAGTGAATGGACAGTCCCAACAGCCAATAAGAACAGAGAATGGGAGCCTCACTCTGATTGGTCAAAGTGTACAGCTCATGTTAACTTTGACCAATCAGAAATCATATACCCCAGCTTTAATCCCGTTTGGTATGTTGTGTTTGTGTGCATATATGAGTATATGTATTTATCTTTTTGTATATGTGTATTTTTTGATTAGTAGGCTATGTATTTATTTGATTTGATCTTGCTCGTATGTATTTTGTTAAACCATTGTTTTTAAAAGGTGCTATATTGATTTTAATTTGAAGGTCTCTTCTTAAATATGTGGTCACATTTCCAATTTCTTCCACGGTTTTCTAGAAACAAGGGGTTTTGCAACTTCCAAAATGCACAACTCACCCCACTTTCCCCTATAAGTAAAGATATTATTATACAGCCTACAGCCACCCCGCTATAGAACCAGCAGCCGCATCCAGCAGCCAGTGATAATGAATGTCCTTGAATCCCGGCTGGGGGATTTGAAAAAGCTCTGTGAGTAAATCCTGCTGACTGGCTTGATCCTGTGGTGACACACTGCATGATGATGCATATTATAGGCTCAGAACAAAGAAGATGTATTACTGATATAGAGATGATTTGTAAGAGAAAGGCAAAAAGGCAAGGCGAGGTGATTTCTATAGCACAGTTCAGACACAAGGCCGTTCAGACTCAAAGTGCGTTACAGGCATAAAAGGCATAAGTTATACATTGAAAAATTAGATGTATAAGAAAATATAGAAATTGCATTCAAGAGATGATAAAAATAAAGAGCGAAATCAGGCAGAGAAATTGTTGAAAATGTAAAAAAAAAAATGCTTTTTTTAACCAAAAAATTAATATATGATTTGTCTTTAACGTGCCTCATCTATGGCTAAGGTTTGGGAAGAACCAGGAACCAGGAAGTGACACCCATTGCATTGTGGGTATTGTAGGCCATACCGCTACACTTGTCACCGGTGGATTAAAACATTTTAATTGGAGACAGTGGAGCATTTCAGATGAACGATCGATGTCATAAATTAAACAGAATTCGAAGCATCACATGAACAGTTAACTGTCATTTGGTGCAAGATGTCACCGCAGTGTTTCTCATCAACCTCCCTCATAACTAAAACACGCACGTACACCACACACACACCACACACACACACACACACACACACACACACACACACACACAACACACACACACACACACACACACACACACACACACACACACACACACACACCACCTCAAGGGGCCAATTACATAATAGAGAACAGATCGGGTGTGGGGGTTATGCAGGGAGGTGGAATGTGAAATAAGGGGCAAAGACAAAGTCAAATGAGTGAAAATGACCAAAGAAATATTACATAGAAGATATTCTAAATGTATGGTATGAATATGTGTGTGCACCTTGTGAGGTTATTAGATATTTTTATTGGAATAATCCTTTATGAAATTATGCATTCCTTTACTACATGTACTGGTAGAAACAATTGTATAGCATTAAAAGGTGCTACGAGGAACATGTAAATATTTCTGAAACAAAGTCTAATTTTTCCTCTGATGATAACAAATTACATGTAACAGCAAATGAGACCATCAGTGCAAAGAATGCTAGTCTTATATAGTTTTTCCTAATGCCTTTGTCATGGGTATACGCTCACCCAGGAACTACATCTGGCGTGGTAAAAACACTACCGCTTTTGTCCGAAGAGGGTGCAAGAATTAACACAAAAAGCTGGGATTATGTAACAATAACGTGTATCTCTCGTCAACCTTGAGATTATTAGATAACTAATACATTCTGGGATCCTTTACTTGCACTGGTAGAAACTGGAATTTGTAAAGTACCATTTGTGTTGTGCATGTCATATATATTTCAATCTTTTTCCAAAATAAAAGTCGAAATAAGTTTATTTTGAAGGGCTAACAGACAGGGTTGCAGACTGTTTATAAAAAGCGACAAAGGACTGTGCTTTTCTCTCAGTGCAAAGTCAACCTTTTTGTTGGACGTCCTTGCATTGCATTTTTGTGCCCCCACACAACAGTATAATGCAGGTTGGGCACTCTTCATCAAAATATCTAAGCAACTAAATATAGCAACGCGTGATGACTAATGTTGCCTGCCAACACATTTCAGAGGAAAGGTGACTGATGCTAATTCAGCTTAATGAGGACACGTCATATTGACTTAAAGGTGGAGAGGGGATTCTGGAGAACGCTTTTGTCAAATCTTTTCATCAAGTAAGGAATATTCTCAGACACGCTCGCAAATCCACTGCAAGTGTCTCAGTGTGTGGTGTGTGTGTGGTGGTGGTGTGTGTGTGTGTGTGTGTGTGTGTGTGTGTGTGTGTGTGTGTGTGTGTGTGTGTGTGTGTGTGTGTGTGTGTGTGTGCTGAAAGAAAAAGCCTAGGGTCTGTAAACTGGTATATAAACAAAGGGTACAGTATATGTTAACAAAGGGGCTGCCAATATTTCTGTTTGGATGATGAAAAGATACTTACAGATTTTAATTTTTTTCATGAGAAAAAGTACTCATTTTGCACTAACATTAACCGACACTCCAGATATCTTTTGAGCTCTTCACCAGTTAAGATAATCACCTATCTTATACTTCACATTAACATTTGGCTCTCTCCAGTCAATGAATCCCATATAGGAAAGCTCATCTCTACCATCTCCTCAATCCACCACATTTTCTCCTCTCTCCCACATTATCTCTCCTTAGCAACCCCTCCCCCATCTCTCCCTCCTCTCTCTCCCTCTCCTCTCTCTTCTCTTCCTCTCTCTCTCTCTCTCTCTCTCCTCTCTCTCTCTCTCATCTCTCCATCTTTCCATCTCTCTCTCTCCATCTCTCCCTCTCTCCATCCTCTCTCTCTCTCTCTCCTCTCTCTCCTCTCTCTCTCCCTCCCCTCTCCCTCTCTCTATACTCCTTCTTCTCACTCTCCCCCCTCTCTCTTCCCTCTCCTTCTCATCATCACCTCACCCTCCCCTCTCTCCTTCTCTCCCTCTATCCATCCTTTCTTTCTCTTGACACCAGCCATTACACAAACCGAATACAACACAGAAAGGCATGGTCAATTTTAAAGGTTTTTCCCCTGTGCATCAGAATAATCCTTGGTTAGTGTATGGGCCACAGAAAGCCATTTAAATGACAAGCACATTATATGAATAGAGCTTATGGTGGGAGAGATAATGAACTTAAATAGAGCCAATTTGGTGCCCCAACACAACACACACACACACAACACCAACAAAAAACAAACACACCACACACACACACACACAACACACAACACACTTAAACACACACACAAACAGCTATAACAGTCAGAACAAACCCAAACCAAACAACACACCACAACACCACACACACCAACACTCTTGTATTCATGTTCTTTGTGAGAAGGACATGCAACGTATATGCAGTCTAACTTATATACAGTCTATAAATGTAACCCTAACCCAAACAAACCCCATATGCTAACCACCTTACATTGTTCTTTACAACTAACCTAAAAACCTAGGTTAACTGTACAACACCACACACACCACACATCCCCACACACAACACACACACACACACACACCACACGGTGAGCATTTTCTTTCCAAACTCAAGGGCAGACAGACGAGGTTAGCATGTGTTCACGTGCCAAGCGTTGCATCGGCTCCTATGTGCTGCGTGTGTGTGCTAGCCTAGGCGTGCTGTCGTCTGTGTGTGTGTGTGTGTGTGTGTGTGTGTGTGTTGTGTGTGTGTGTGTGTGTGTGTGTGTGTGCCTAGCCTAGCGTAGCGCTGCTGTTTGCTATCTGGATGGGCAGTGAGTCAGAGCCCCATGCTGAATATAAATGACTCAATGCAGATTAAGATGTCACTGTTTTCAATGGGAGGCGAAAGGCAGCAGCTATAGCAGCATGTAAGGTAGGAGGTCGTCAAATTAACCCCACACACCCACACACACACACACACACACACACACAAAACACACACACACACACAGTTCAAAAACAAAACATAAACAAAACAAAAAAACCTTTGTCTGGTTTGTCAGTTTGCCTTAGAGGTTATACCATGAAACACACAACGAGATTTTAGCTATGAATGAAACGCATGAAAGAGAAGGTGACACACACACAGGCACAGACACACACACACACAAACACACACACACACACAGGGAAACACACACACACACACACAGGACAGGGAGACAACACACACACACCACACCCTGCTGAGGACTACGCAGCTGCTCTGAGGCATATTGATTAGATTTTCATTTTATATTATGCTTGGTAATTGTTGGTTGGTCCAAATTGTTCCTTTCATTTGGAGTTTATAATGAAGGAGTACTAACACTCACTAACACTGGAACTGTGTGCATCTGGTAAAATAAAAATCTTTTTTTAATGACTGTAAGATGTTTCATTTATTCAATATCCTAATTCCAGCTCCCTGTGAGTTTGAAAATAAAAATATGTGTATGCATTAAAAAGTTATCTGGATAGCGACAGAAACCCTGTCCTATTTTATATGATTCAAAAAGTATGCCGAACAGTGGAGTTATCCTGTGGCTCAGTTTAGGGTAGTTTCACACCCGCTCAAACCTAAAAAAAAAAGAGAAAAATCTCCAACAGTGAATTGTTCCCCCTTTGGGTTTAAAAAATGGGGCCCTACGGCCCCCAAACCGGGCACATATAAAAGAAAAAAATTCTGCTTTCATTATCTCCCCTCCAGTGTTTTTCCTATTTTTGTTCCAGTTTTAATGCGGGAATCGGAGCCTGAGAATCTTTCTCTAAAAATATTGTTGAGGTTTTGTTGGGTTTTTTTTACTTTCCCCCCCCCCCCCAAACGTATCGCTGAAAAAGAAAGGGTATATAAGGTTTTTAAAAAAAAGGGTGGTAGGATGGGTTTTTGAGAGGGAAAAAGGGGGCCGACCAGTAACCATGGGTCTCTGGTTCCTCCTCCCGTAAACCCTGAGGTCTCTGGGTTTCCCCCTCCCAGTAACCCTGAGGTCT
>CM047519.1:1142298-1149798 GCA_026122265.1 Ammodytes dubius | reverse complement strand
ATCAGCAAAACGTGATCGGCTCACTACAGCTTCACAGTCTCATGCTGTTCCTACGTTACCCAGAAACCCGCAAAGAGAAACTACAACCTACACTTCCTTAATGCCTCAAGACACTCGCTTTCTTTCTACTTAGATTGTAAAGGCAGGTCTTCCAAATGAGTTAATTATATGATCATCAGAGGAAAAATTAGACTGTTTCAGAAATATTTAAAAGTTCCTCGCTGCACCTTTTAAATAGCATAGTTGTATTGCATTCTATATTGTAAAGCACTTCAAGCTGCATTTCTAATAGGGAAGGGGCTATACTAATAAAGTTCATTGTTATTCTTATTATAACTTACCTGATGACACATGCCCCCCCTGCTATTATACTGCAAATGTGTGAGTTAGACTAAATAGCCCAGTGGGACGCCATTTTAATCCTGCAAACCATTGTTGCTGCTTCATTATAATCCAATCAACTGTGGCAATTGATGCATTTTAAATGGTCTCTTTAAAAAAAAAAAAAAAAAAACGTGCTATACAGGCTGTAGTCTATGATTTAAAGGCGTTAATACACAGCCTTGGCTCTGTAAACGGACATATTGGTATAGCTAAGGTGGACCCCTTTGTTAACATATACTTTATACAGCCTACATACCAGTTTACAGAGCCTAGGCTGTGTATTAACCCCACATTATTTTTCCAGTGCACACTAGAGATATTCATTGATTTTGACAACAAGAAGCGTTCTGCAGAATCGCTGAATCCGCCTTTAAAGAGAGCAGTCAGTGAGTTCAACATTTATGTTCTGACGCGAGAGGGGCGATCCGTCATAATTTGTCAAACTGACTGTGGATAAAAAAATCGCAAAAAAAAAGAAAATAATCTCTCGCCAAACACACATCAGTCATGTTGCAGAGATTCATTCACTGTGTGTTTAGTGGAAGTTTGAGTGTAAACGATTTTTTATTTTAGACGACTTTTGACTGACGCCGCGACCCGTCTGCCTTGTCTGTCTGTCTGTCTGTCCCGTACGGTCGTTTTAAAAAGGCGCGTGGCATGTGTATGGAAGCCTTGCCATTGCTATACATGTGTGTGTAGCCTAATGTGTTTTCTAGCCTATGTGTGTGTGTAGCCTAATGTGTAGTGTTGTGTTATTACTGTGATGTGAGTTGAGGGTTGAGCCGCATCCAGACGCACTGGCCGCAGCTGGCGCGTGCTCATGCCGATGCCCCCTCCCCTCCCTTTCCAAACCCCTCCCCCTCTCGCAGCCTGGTGGTTGCTGTGTAGTGTGGTGTGTGTGTTTTGTGCGCAAAATCTCCAACACCGGACGGACGGACGCAGTTTTTGACGGCTATACCAGATACAAAACGAGCCGCTCTTTGCACGTTTGCTTCACCGGGGAGGATATCCTATTCACAAGACCGAAAGAAAGAAGAAAGAACATTCCCCCCCAAAAAAGCAAACATGGATATTTAACGTGTTTTTTTTTTTTTATTGGTTTCTTTTTTTCTATCCATCTATTTGGTTGTTCGGTCCCCCCCCCCCCCCCCCCCCTTCTTACCCACCTCAACCTCGCGACCCTGGCTGTGATGTTGCCTTTGCCCCGGGGGTGTTAATTAGCCTACAAGCTGCTCGATGTCTCCTATCAGTTTATAACCCTTATCAAAATGTGGATTTCTTCTCGCGACTGGTTTCTGTTGATATTCTCGGGCTTTTGGGGACTGGCAATGGGTGCTTTCCCTAGCAGCGTTCAGATCGGTAAGTAGCCTCATACGTGCGTGTGTGTGTGTGGGGTGTGTGTGTGTGTGTGTGTGTGTGTGTGTGTGTGTGTGTGTGTGTGTGTGTGTGTGTGTGTGTGTGTGTGTGTGTGTGTGTGTGTGTGTGTGTGTGGTGTGGTGTGTGTGCTTCTGTGTGTGGTGTGTGTGTGTGTGTCAGAGAGAGGCTTTTGAATGGTCCATTCTAACCAGAAAATGAATCATGCATGTGCGCTCGCGGATCTGTGCTCGGGGACGTCCTGTAGCCCAACTGTCTGCGCGCTGTCACATAACACCCAGTCAGCACTATTCTGTATACAGGCTTTATTTTAGTATTATTATGTATAGTTCAAGTGCATGGGACAAAATGTGGGATTTATTATTATTCTTTCGCCTTTCGTCTTTTTCTACGTTTATTCTTCTTACATGCAGACAGTGTGCTCTGTTGATGCTGCTGTGCATGTTTAACACACACTGGCAAGCACACACACACACACACACACACACACCAAACACACACCCCAAACACACACATGCATGCGCAAGCACACACACGCACGCACAGCATCACGCACGCACACACGACACACACACACACACAACACACATACACACACACATACACACACACACATACAGCACACAGCACAGGCTACCTAATGCGCTTTGTATCTGCAGGCTAGAGTGATGTGTATCCCAGTGCACTCCGCCACTGCAGCAGATCAGAGCAGCAAAGTGTGTGTGTGTGTGTGTGTGTGTGTGTGTGTGTGTGTGTGTGTGTGTGTGTGTGTGTGTGTGTGTGTGTGTGTGTGTTTTGTGTGTGTGTTGGTTTGGTGTGTGTGTGTATCCCTGTGTATGTGTGTGTGTGTTTGTGTGACTGTGTGTATTCCCTGTGTGTGTGTGTGTGTGTGTGTGTGTGTGTGTGTTGTGTGTGTGTAGTGTGTGTGTGTGTGTGTGTATTCCCGTGCCGGCTGCCTGTGCATTGACTGCTGTTAACACTCTGGCAGACCCCCGGCGCTGTCATAAACCTCTGCCACGCTCCCCTCTACGCGACACAGCTTTTACCCGATTGCACTTTCTACTTCAAATTCAAAATCTCTATATTTTTTTAAACAGTAACTGAACTGTAGGGGGCTAAATATACAGGATAGATTCATGGTATTTCATTTAACTATGGCGGCGAGATTGCGCCGGTTGATTTAAAGGCAGGCAATGAAAGAAGGGCAGCTTTGACCTCCAGTTGTTGATCATTGCAACCTTCCAACAAAATCAATTATTAGAAAAAGCTGTAACTCAAGCCCAGTTGCCATGTGTGTGCCACACAACAACTCGCACAGTGTATTTGCTTAAGCGACACACACACACCGCACACACACACACACACACACACAGACACACACACACCACACACACACACACCCGCACACACACACACAACACACACACACACACACACACACACACACACACCACCACACACACACACACACACACACACACACACACACAGTATCTATCAACGTGAGGTCAAACCTTATTTTTTTTAGATACAAACATTCCTTAAATTGAGAATCAGAGTTGGTTTTACATGCTGAGTAGGTTATCACATAGAAACAAGGAAGTTTGAGTCCGTGCGATAAATACAAAACACATTTTAATTAACATAAGCTAAAGTATATAGGTAAAAGGCATCTTAAAAAAAATATAAATGGGATATTTATGTATAATAATCTAAAGGAGACATATGTGCATTTGTCTATTAAAGAGCTAGTGATCAAGATCAAAGTGTGCAGTAGGGATACAGATTCCGACAGTATGGATCTACTGTATGTTAATGTAACACATAGTCGAAGTATATGTTAATATAACGTATAGAGTCTTATATGAGGAGATTGAATATGTGAAAAAGACTCATTTCAATGTAGCATTCGTGTGTGATTGACATATATAGCAACTTAACTATATACAATACAATAGTCTGATTCAGGGGGGCCAAACTGGATTTTAGTGGTGTTTCCATCCACTGTATATTGCATGCAGCATAGACAAGACACACCCGAATGAGTAAATGTCTATGTGTTTGCATATACATGTGTGTGTTTAGCTACGCGTATATGTGTGTATATGTTTCACTCATCATCAAGATGGTGGTTCTGTTTGTCTTGTTTTTGTCCCTACTTTGACTATAAGCGTCTACTTAAAGGAATACCTCACCCATACGGAACCAGCGTTCTATCATTATAAAATACTATTATAATGTAATGAATGAGGTTTTTTCTTCCCTCAGTCTTCCCTTGGCCCAGCTGTCCTGTTAATCCTAACCCTTACTGTGATGTCACAAGAAGGAAACTGTAGGGTTAGACAGTGAGGACCATAAAACACTCTTTCTGCCTTTTCTCAGGCTAAGATGATCTGATTTCAATTTTTTTTGCACATTTATACTAAATAGGATCTCTGAGTTCAATACACCTTCATATTCCAACTGGTGAAGTAGGTCTTTAAGCATTAGCACTTTTGTATTTATTGCATTGTCATTGTTATCCTGTGCCTTTCCACTGCTGCTTGGCTGTTTTTGCAACACACAAATGTCTCTTACTGGGGATTAATAAAGTCGTATTTTATTTAAGACTGTGGAAAATGACGAGCAGCTGAAATGATTCAGCTGGTGTGTTACATCAACGTGACACTGAATCTCCTCGGTCCCTCCAGGGGGTTAGAGGTCAAGGGTCTGCTTCAGAGGGATTCCAATGGACACTTGAGCTGTGTGTGTGTGTGTGTGTGTGTGTGGGGTGTTGTGTGTTGTGTGTGTGTGTGTGTGTTGTGTGTGTGTGTGTGTGTGTGTGTGTGTGTGTGTGTGTGCGTCGTGGTGCGTGGTGGTGCTGGTGCTGGTGCGTGGTGCGTGCGTGGTGCGTGCTGTCGTGTGCTTGCGTGCGTGCTGCGGGTGCGGCGTGCGTGCGTGCGGTGCGTGGTGTCTGTGCGTGCGTGTGGGGTAAAGACATCTTGCTTAATTCAATCATCTTGCTGCTGATTTAAAGGTGGAGTCAGTGATTCTGGAGAACGCTTGTTGTCAAAACATTTTTTTTTTTTTCGAAATAAGTGCATACCTTCTCATGATTCCTTACCTGTCTGGTGTTAATAAACAGCCTAGGCTCTGTAAACATGCATGTTGCTAGCAATGGTGGTCCCCCTTTATTTACATACCTTTGTTTATATACCAGTTTACAGAGCCTGGGCTGTGTAACACCAACATTGTTTTCAGAACACACAGGGTATACGGACAGGTAGTGGATGTGAGGGGATATTCACTGATTTTGACAACAAGCATTCTCCAGAATCACTGACTGCACCTTTAACACTTAATACATTTTTGAGCTGCCACCACACACACACACACACACACACACACACACCACACACACACACACACACACACACACACACACACACACACACACACACACACACACACACACACACACACACACACACACACACACACACACACACACACACACACACACACACACACACACACACACACACACACACACACAGATATCTACACACAGTGAACAAACATACTTATCTCATCAGACTACTCAGTGGAGCAAACGTTATATCATCAGTCAACACTGATCATTTTCAACTGTTGTAACCATCACAGGAACACATGAATATCAAATGAATTCTAGACACACACACCACAGCAACACAGAACACAACACAACACAACACACACACACACACACACAAACACAAACAAACACACAAACACAGACATGGCCAACATTGCTCCACAGCTGCTGCCAGAGATACATTCAGACTGTTAAATGTTCATCGATCAATATTCCTGTTTCACTTTGATGATACATTTGAATCACTTTGCTTAACAAACTATAGCATCTCGGCCATTTTCCATGTAAATGGTAATGGCTTGACTATTGCGTTTTTGCCGATGGTTTCATATTTCCATCACCATGCATAAATTATATGCTAGATATAATGTTAAGTTTTGTTTTCTCATGTTGACGTGGATTGACTTTGTGTCGAGGATGTCAGCCTGTGTTCCTCCACGCAATGCATGCTGGGTATTCCTGAAGCCCAACATGACACTTTAACCCTTTGATGGACAACATAGGGTCAAAAGCGACGCGACTGCTGAGTTTTGATTGTTCTACATATCTTTGCAACACATACATGTTTTGAAAATCAGTTTTCAATCAAGAAATCAGTCGTGTGACTTTTGACCTATTGTCCAATAGAATACTCGTGGAAAATGGCCAAATTTATATTTTTTAAGACATGATTTAATATATAGTGCAGAGGACAGAGGAAATGGCAGAGAGTGAGTGACATTGCAAGAACGACTGACAGGGCTGTAATCAAACCTGGTCTGCTGCTGGGTCCGGCCGGGGGGGGGGGGGGAGCCCTAATCTGAGTGAGTGTGTGTGTGTGTGTGTGTGTGTGTGTGGTGCGTGGTGTGGTGCGTGCGTGCGTGCGTGTAACAGCAGGTTATTGCAGGTCTGATAGCATGCACAATAAATTAACACATTTCGAGAGGTATTTTTGGCTGTGGTCGTCGGTAAAGGGAATTGGCTATTTGTTATAACGAACTTGGTAGAGATGGACCATATATATTCATCAGTATGTTTTAATTAGTGTATAATCGCTTTATGCTTCGTGACGTGACCACTGTTCCCCCACAGGCCTACACAACAATACTTTTCTTTAGTTGAGGGTTAGGGTTAGTTCCTTTGAGATTTGATAATCATATTCTATCATGTCACGATTTTATTTGAAATTGATTAATCGTTCAGCCCTAGTCATGTGTCTGTCACCTTGGATTATCTAAGCAACCCCCTCCAGAGTTTCATGAATTTTCTTCATTGACCTTTTTGTGTTCAAAAAGCCATACTAACGTCCCCCTCCTACATACTCAACATGTATATACTACATACTGTCTACTTAACCATCGATTGTGTATGCGAGGTTCGATCGACCGTTTACACTGAAGTATACAGAAGCAATAAAGAATTTAAAAAAAACCTTGCATATAGTTTGAAAGAACAATGCATTGTTGGGGCGTTGATATAGGAAAAGTAACCTTCGATCCATACACAAAATCTTCCCGTAAGTAAGTACTTATCCGGGCATTTCTCACCTACACAAACTCGCATACTCAACCACAACATACCAATTACCTCAAAATTGGACGTTATAAGCTTTAGTATGAGTAGGACGTTAGTAGGGCTTTAGTATGAGTAGGCGTTAGTAGGGCTTTGTATTTAGTAGAGTAGTAGGCTTTAGTATGAGTGCACGTTGTAGGGCTTTTCGGACACAGCCCAGGTTTGTTGAAGTCAGCTTGCTAATTTGCATACGGAAAGCAGATTTGAGATAACGAAAACACTTTTAATACAAAATGTAAATTCAAAGGCCTGTGATCAGATGGCATCAGATAGCATAAACCATGTGGAAAAGGGGTCATAAACAAAACAGGATACTTTTTGAGCCGCGAGAGTGTTGTTTTTTAGAAACTCTATATCGCTTTTATGAACCTATCCCCAAGATTTAAGTCTTGGGGCCCAAACAGTGTTTACTTCTGAACTGAATCTCATTTTGTGGAACAAGCTGAAGAGGTTGGATTTCGGTCAACGCCTGTTTTTTATGCAATTAAAATTAGCAGTGAAGATAAGTTTTCAAATTTGAAATGTGGATACAGAAATTTGTCATCTATCTATCTATCTATCTATCTATCTATCTA
>CM047519.1:1139644-1142198 GCA_026122265.1 Ammodytes dubius | reverse complement strand
TCAAATAAGTTTATACTTCTTCCTACTCCTTTTCAGGCATACCAATTCAACATGTTATTTGTTTATTTTTTTGTTTATTTTTATTTCCTTTGTGAAATCATTTGAACATATTTTTTTATTGTATTTTCATGCTTTTAATTTTTCTTTTTTTTTTATATGTCTGAAATAAATTGAATCAAATCAAATACAATACAATACAATATAATATAATATAATATAATATAATATAATATAATATAATATAATATAATATAATATAATATAATATAATATCATATATAATATAATATAATATAATATAATAATATAATATAATATAATATAATATAATATAATATAATATAATATAATATAATATAATATAATATAATATAATATAATATAATATAATATAATACAATATAATATAATTGACTTCCCGTTCCTCCACCCTGCAGGTGTCTGTGCGTCTGTGGGAGAACCCTGATAACAAGGTGTGTGGCGACTGTGGAGCGGTCAACCCTGAGTGGGCCTCGGTCAACCTACTGCTCGTCATCTGCCAGGCCTGTGCAGGTACAGACACAGACAGACAGACAGACAGACAGACAGACACACGCATACACAGACAGACAGACAGACAGACAGACACACGCATACACAGACAGACAGACACACAGAGACACGCTCACTCACTCACACAATGATTGATTATATAATTTAAATTAAAAAATTATGAAACAAGTGGACAGACATAATAAAGTAATATTAACTAAACAATGAAAAACACAAACAGAATGTTCCAACCCTTCCTCTGTTCCCAGGTCAGCACGGAGCCCTGCACACACTCACTCACTCACTCACTCACTCACTCACTCACTCACTCACTCACTCACTCACTCACTCACTCACTCACTCTCCTCTGTTCCCAGGTCAGCACAGAGCCTGCACTCACTCATCACTCACACACTCACACACTCACTCACTCACTCACTCACTCACTCACTCACTCACTCACTCACTCACTCACTCACTCACTCACACTCACTCACTCACCACACTCACTCACTCACTCACTCACTCACTCACTCACTCACTCACTCACTCACTCACTCACACACTCACTCACTCACTCACTCACTCACTCACTCACTCACTCACTCACTCACTCACTCACTGACTCTCCCTCTGTTCCCCAGGTCAGCACAGAGCGCTGGGCAGTAACCTGTCTAAGGTACGCAGCCTGAAGATGGACAGCAAAATCTGGACCGAGCCATTACTACAGGTGTGTGTCTCTCTGTCTCTCTCTCTCTGTCTCTCTCTCTCTGTCTCTCTCTGTCTCTCTCTCTCTCTCTCTCGCTCTCTCTCTCCTCTCTCTCTCTCTCTCTCTCTCTCTCTCTCTCTCTCTCTCTCTCTCTCTCTCTCTCTCTCTCTCTCTCTCTCTCTCTCTCTCTCTCTCTCTCTACGGGTGAGTCACTAGGACCAAAAAAGTGGATCACATTACCCCAGTTCTGAGGTCTTTACACTGGCTTCCTGTCACTCAAAGAATTGATTTCAAAATACTGATGTTGGTTTATAAAGCACTAAATGGTTTAGCGCCAAAATGCATTACTGATCTGCTGATACGTTATGAACCGTCCAGAGCCCTTAGGTCGTCTGAGACAGGTCTACTTACAGTCCCCAGAGTTAGGACTAAACGAGGAGAAGCAGCTTTTAGTTTTTATGCACCAAAAATCTGGAACAAACTCCCAGAGAACTTGAGGTCTGCTGCAACTCTCAGCTCTTTTAAATCGAGTCTGAAGACTTTTCTGTTTCCATTTTAACCTGTACTTTTAATTTAATTTAAATGTTTTACTTCTTTTCATTCGCTTTTAAATGTCTTCTAATGTGTTTTATGTATTTTAATCTTGCCCCTGTAAAGCACTTTGAGTGGCCTTGTGTTTGAATTGTGCTATATAAATAAACTTGCCTTGCCTTGCCTTGAGTGTGTGAATAAGAAAAAATATGCTGTCAAAAAGGAGTATAAGATTTTTTTTTTTTTTTAAGTGTAATACATGATCCTAACATTTCCTTTTTACCCTTTGCTGTGCCAGCTGTTTGTTGCCCACGGTAACCGTCTGGCCAATGAGGTGTGGGCTGCGGCGGTGCCCGGCGGCGAGCTGCTGCGCCCCGAGGCCGGTGACCAGGAGAGGGCAAGGTTCATCCACGACAAATACAAGAGAGGTCGCTACAGAAGAGTCCACGCACTGGTGTCTGCACAGTCGCTCATGCATCAGGTGAGTGTGTGTGTGTGTGTGTGTGTGTGACTGTGTGTGTGTGTGTGTGTGACTTGTGTGTGTGACTGTGTGTGTGTGTGTGTGACTGTGTGTGTTTGTGTGTGTGTGTGTGTGTGACTGTGTGTGTGACTGTGTGCGTGACTGTGTGTGACTGTGTGTGTGTGTGTGTGTGTGTGTGTGTGTGTGTGTGTGACTGTGAGTGTGTGTATGTGTGTGACTGTGTGTGTGTGTGTGTGTGTGTGTGTGTGTGTGTGTGTGTGACTGTGTGCGTGACTGTGTGTGACTGTGTGTGTGACTGTGTG
>CM047519.1:1089644-1134644 GCA_026122265.1 Ammodytes dubius | reverse complement strand
TCATCACTCACAACGACACACACCATTCGCACACACACTCCTCGGATACAACCATAACGATCAACTCACACTCACCACACTCACAACACTGCACCCACTACCACTCACTACCACACACACACACACTCCTCGCTCCACAACATCACTCACAACACACACTCACCACTCCCAACAACCACACTCACACACACACACACACACTCACTCACTCTCTCACACACACACACACACACTCACTCACACCACTCACTCAACACACACACACACCACTCACTCACTCACTCACACACACACACACACACACACTCTCCACACACACTCCTCGCGCACACACACTACTCACTCACCACACTCATAACCCACCACTCACTCACTCACACACACACACACACCACACACACACACTCCCACACACACACTCACCACTCACATCACCAACACACACTCACACACACACACACACTCACTCACTCACAACACACACACACTCACTCACTCACTCACCACACAACACCACTCACATCACCACACTCACACACACACACTACACTCTCACAAACCACACACACTCACTCCCCTCACTCACTACACACACACCACCCCACACAACAACTCTCTCACACACACACACACACACTCACTCACACTCTCTCACACACACACACACACACACTCACTCCACAATCACACACATCACTCACACACACACACACACACAACACACACACTCTCTCACACACACACACACACACACTCACTCACTCACTCACTCAACACTCACTCACTCACATCACACACACACACACACTCATTCACATCTCTCACCACACACACACACACACTCCTCACTCACTCACTCACTCACTCACTCACACACACACACATCACTCTCTCACACAAACCACACACTCACACCACACACACACTCACTCTCGCACACTCACTCTCACTCAACGCACCACCACACACACACACACACACTCTCGCACACACACACTCACTCACTCACTCACACACACACACACTCTCACTCTCGGACACGCACACTCACTCACTCACTCACTCACTCACTCACTCACTCACTCACTCACCCACTCACAGTTGTCCACATACTGTTATTACTTCTATGAATGTAAGAGGTTTTTAATCTCAATGGGACTTTCCTGGTTAAATAAAAAAAATTAAAATAAAAAATTAAAATGTTGTTGATGCTACAGAAAAAAAATATAGCGTAAAAAAAAAAAAAAATACATTTGATTGAAGTAACGCACTGTTGCAGAAAATAAACAAAAATGTCATTATAATTTTTTTTTTAACATGTATAAAGTTACGCATTGTAGCTTTAACAAATGGATATAAACATGATTGCAGGTGATCCTCCCGAGGGGCGTGTCCTATGCTGAGGTGGGAGGGGCCTCAGCCGTCAGTAAGGTGTGTGTGGTTGCTATGGGCGGGGGCTGGAGTGACGCCTGGCTGTTGCTATGGGAGGATGGTGTGAGTGTTCACACCCGTTCACAGACACACACAGACGCCACTGGCCCTCGAACTGAGCATGCTCACTCACCACGGTAACAACACTCTACTGTTATCTAAGGTTGCGTTCCGAATCTCATACTTTCTACAATATAGTTTGGTAGAAAAAAGATTTAGGATGTCCCGATTCTTGGGGCCAAATTTAGGATGGTTAGAAGTACCCGGATGTCCTACTTCATGCGGCCAAGATTGTTAGTGTTGAAAAGTGCATCCTGTTTGGCCGATTCTGACCCACAATCCAGTGCGCACGTGAAGTGACGTAACATCGACGAAGCCTCCATATGAAAACAAACGGGGATGCGACGGATATAAAAGCAAAAAGCAAGATCAAGGCGCAATGTTATGATGAAATAAGAGATTAAAGTATGTCCCAATAGTATGCCTACTGCATCCTAACTAGATTATTTTTATCGTCGGATGTAGTATGTAGAATAGAAAAAAGAAAGAGTATGCGATTCGGAACGCAACCTGTGTTTAGTTTTTTTGCTTCATGTAACGATCTATTTCTACAAGTGTCTACTTGTTTTAACGTTTTCTAAATAAAAAAGTTTTAGCTCTATCTGCTGGTGACACAGTGTTAAAAGACACTGCAGGTGAATAGGGTAATTTTTTTTAATGTAAAACTGCATTTTCAGCATGTTTTGAAGAAGAAAATGTCTCATAAATCAGACAGTGAACAACATATGAACAAATCCTTCTGTAATAACCTTCAGGATAGTGCTGAGAATTATTATGGAAAGTTTGGTTGATGTAAGTGCTTCAGAAGTGGAGATTTTTAGCTTTTTCTATATGTTTCTACTAGTTTACCAATTAAAACATTTAAAAAATAGAAAATGGCTCTTTAGCGCCATCTGCTGCTCACATGGTGTAAATGTGATAAGAGTCACTGCAGGTGGATAACATGTTTAACTTCTAGATTTCATCATGAAACTTTACCAGTTCATTACTGACATCAACACTATTAGTTTTTGTTTATTATAATTTTTTTCAAAAATGTTTGATTATGCATATTTGGAGATATCTAACTAATTATGAGTAGATGAGCATGTCTTTAAAAACGAAAAGTCTGAATGTTGGATATAGCCAGAGTTAAAATATTGTTTTTAAAACATTAGTGTGTATAAAGTCTTTACTGAAAACATGTTTTTGAAAGTTAAAGTGTCTCATAAATCAGACAGTGAACAACATATGAACAAATCCTTCTGTAATAACCTTCAGAATAGTGCTGAGAATGATTATGGAAAGTTTAGTTGATGTAAGAGCTTTAGAAGTTGAGATTTTCGGTTCAGAAAATTATTGAAAAAAAACTAATGTTTTGTCTGCAACTCTGACCTTTGGTTTACTTCCTTCAGAGATGGATTCATCTAAAAACATCATCACGTTGGGGAGCGCAGACAGGTGAGTGTGTGTGTGTGTGTGTGTGTTTTCTCTGTTTGTGTGTGTGTGTGTGTTTGTAATTTCCTCAGTGTGAATGCGTGCTTTGCCTGTGTGTGTGTGTGTGTGTGTGTGTGTGTGTGTGTGTGTGTGTCTAACATCTTGTTGTTGTGTCCAGGAGTGTGTCTCTGCGTTTTGAGGAGCCAGGGAGCTGTGAGATCTGGTTCAAACAGCTGCAGAGAGCGTTGGCCAATGAGAGGAGAGCGTTAGCAGCTAAGCCCCGCCTTCCACCGCCCCCTCCAGCCAATCACAGCCCGGCGCGTCAGTCTCTGTATCCGGTGATCAGAGGAACTGTCCCTGCTGCTGTGGAGCGCTGCATCTCTCACATCACCACATACGGTACGGATGGGCGTCTAGTCTATTTTTATTTTATTCTATTCTATTCTATTCTATTCTACTCTATTCTATTCAATGTAATGGAATTGTTAGAGCCATGGAGATGTGAGAGATGCAGCGCTCCACCTTTTACGGCCAAAAGTTGACATCCTTTCTACAGATATTTAAAATTGCCATTGTAAAAGTACGACTATAAACTTAACTGTTTGTGTGTCTGTCTGTGTGCCTGCCTGCCTCCCTGCCTGCCTGTCTGTCTGCCTCCCTGTCTGCCTGCTTCCCTACCTCCCTTCCTGTCTGGCTGTCTGTCTGTCTATCTCCCTGTCTTTCTGCCTGTCTCCCTCCCTCCCTGTCTATCTCCCTCCCTCCCTCCCTGTCTGCCTGCCTCCCTCCCTCCCTCCGTCTATCTCCCTGCCTCCCTGTCTGTCTGCCTGTCTGACTGTCTGTCTGCCTGCTTCCCTCCCTCCCTGTCTCCCTGCTTCCCTCCCTCCCTGTCTGCCTGTCTGTCTATCTATCTCCCTGTCTTTCTGCCTGTCTCCCTGCCTGCCTGTCTATCTCCCTGTCTGTCTATCTCCCTCCCTCCCCTTTCCCTCCCTGCCTGCTTCCCTCCCTCCCTCCCTCTCTCCCTCTCTGTCTGCCTGTCTCCCTCCTTCCCTGCCTCCCTCCCTCCCTCTCTCCCTTCCTGTCTGTCTGTCTATCAGGTCTGAAGGTAGAGGGCGTGTACCGGCGCTGTGGTCTGGCCACTAAAGTCGCCCTATTGGTGGATGCTCTGATGACATCGCCAGGCTCCGCCCCTTTAGAGTCACATGAGCAGGGCGTGCTGGATGCTGGCTCCGCCCTCAAGCAGTATGTCCGCCAGCAGCCCAGCCCGGTGCCCGAGACACAGCGCCCCCAGTGGCAGCAGGCCGCAGGTACAACCAGCACACACACACGCACACACACACACTGAGACTCTCGCATGCACGCACACACACACACACACACACACTGAGACTCTCACATAACACACACACCACACACACACTGAGACACACATACACACTGAGACACGCACATGCACACACACACACACACACACACACACACACATTGAGATACTTACATGCACACACACACACACTGAGACACTCATATCCACACTGACAGACACACACACACACACACACACACACACACACATGCAAATTTCTGTATTATAAATCCTTTTTTTAATTTTTTCATCCCATGAGCTGGGACCCAGTATCATCTTAATTAAACCAAAAGAAAGACCTGACATATTTCACTTTGTGTAATGAATCTAGAATATATGAACGTTTCACTGTTTCATTAATACTTTGTGTATGTTCAGGGATTTCAGACGAGCGCTCCCGGTTTGCAGCGTACCGACAGTTACTACGGCAACTTCCTGATGACAACAGAGCAACACTGAACGCGCTGTTTGGACACTTCTACATGTAACACACACACACACACACACACACACACACACACACACGTTTTTACGGCTATACTTGTGAGGACACTCATTGACATAATGCATTCCCTAGCCCCTTACCCTAACCCTAACCATCAAAACTAAATGCCTAACCCCAACCCTTACACTAACCCTAACATAAACCTAATTCATACCTGAACCTTAAAACCTAGTGTTAACCCTCAAACAGCCCTTTAAAGGCCTGTCTTAAAACCTAGTGTTAACCCTCAAACAGCCCTTTAAAGGCCTTCCTTAAAACCTAGTGTTAACCCTCAAACAGCCCTTTAAAGGCCTGTCCTTAAAACCTAGTGTTAACCCTCAAACAGCCCTTTAAAGGCCTGTCCTTAAAACCTAGTGTTAACCCTCAAACAGCCCTTTAAAGGCCTGTCCTTAAAACCTAGTGTTCCCTAACCCCTTAAACAGCCCCTATTTATAAAGCAGCCTGTCCTTAAAACCTAGTGTTAACCCTCAAACAGCCCAGGCCTGTCCTTAAAACCTAGTGTTAACCCTCAAACAGCCCTTTAAAGTCCTTAAAACCTAGTGTTAACCCTCAAACAGCCCTTTAAAGGCCTGTCCTTAAAACCTAGTGTTAACCCTCAAACAGCCCTTTAAAGGCCTGTCCCAAAGTGAAAGAAAATGTTCTGGTCGTCACTTTCCAAAATGTCCTCCTCCAAAGGTCAAAAGAAAAAAACCTTGTCCTCAAAAAACATCACTCAACTCACTCACTCACTACAACAACACATCACTCACTCACTCACTCACTCATCACTCACTCACATCACTCACTCACTCTACCAATCACTCACACTCATCCTCACTCACCACTCACTCACTCACTCACTCACTCACTCACTCACTCACCACTCACTCACACACTCACACACACACACACAACAAACACACTGTACTAATAGACTCCTCCCTCTCCTCCCTAGGGTCCAGGTGTTTTCTCAGGTGAACAAGATGTCTGCTCATAACCTGGCCGTGGTTCTGGTTCCAACTCTGTTTCAATCAATGACCCAGAACTGCTCCGACTGACCAGAGAATTCATCATCCACCACACACTGCTGTTCCTGGTAAGACACCACACACTCATCATTCACTCACTCAACTCACTCACTACACTCACTCACTCACTCACCTCACTCATCCACTCACTCACTCACTCACTCACTCACTCACTCACTCACTCACTCACTCACTCACTACACCACCACCACCATCACACTCACTCACTCACTCACTCACTCACTCACTCACTCACTCACTCACTCACTCACTCACTCACATCACACACATCACACACACACACAACACGCACTCACTCACTCACTCACTCACTCACTCATCACTCACTCACTCACTCACTCACTCCCACTCACAACAATCGTTAGTGGACCAACACTAGAGAGACAGTAGCTCTGATATAGTTTGTTTGTTTCACCAAAGATTGGCCCCAAAAGTGCCATGAAAAATGTCAAAAAAGGCCCCAAAACGTCGAAAAAAACTCTAGCGTGGCTTTACAAACTCCCAGAAAATTCACAGTGTAAGAAGTTGAACTAAGTTGAGAATCTATTTGTTGTTTACTGAAGCTACTGAGAAACAAGAGGAAAACTGCTTTGTAAATAATAATCACATTGACATTGAACATGTGATATGTAAATTAAGACTAAATATACTTTTTTTTAAAAGACAAAATTACGGGGGCGCCTTAGCTCAGTTGGTAGGGCGTCCCCCCCCCATGGGCCTCGGCCAGCAGCGACCCGGGTTCGATTCCAGCCCGCGGTCGTACTCTGCATGTCACTCCCCTCTCTGCCCCATTTCAACTCTGTCTCTACACTATCAATAAAGGATAAAAATGCCAAAAAAAAAAAAAAAAAAAGAGAAAATTACAATCGGTGCAACAACCCAAATATAAAACGTTGTGAATATGTGTTTTTCTGCAGACTCCAGAGGCAGAGAAGAAGAAGGAGGAAGAGGGAGAGCAGATCACTGTGTTCTGAGGACCGACAGACGACAGCAAAATATATTGAAGTTTATATAAGTCGCTCTCAGGAACTTTTAAATATTTCTGAACACAATTTCCCTCTGATGATCATAAATTACATGTAACAGCAAACAGACCAACAGTGCAAAGAATCTATTTTTATATAGTTTTTCTTAATGCCTTTGTCATGGGTATACGCTCACACCAGGAACAACAGCTGGCGTGGTAAAAACACTACCGCTTTCGTCCAAAGGGGGGCGCTAGAATTAACACACATGAATGTTCCTCAGAGCTCCTTTAATGAACTGTTGGTTCTGAACCTTCTCTCTGCTATAAAAATCACTTCTACTGGTCGCCAAACTTCCTATAAACGTTTGGCTTCAAGAAACATTTAAAAATCCATTAATCTCATTTTGATTATCAATTCTTTATGAAATAATAATTCTCAGTTTCTCGTATAAGATTTATAAAGAAAAACTTATTTTGTTTATATTAGAAAGAATACTTTATTACAAGGTTAAAATGAGCTTCTTCTTAAGGTGCATAGAACAGACATCCACAAACAGCATTAATTATGAAGGTGATGTGCCAATGTTTCTCCATATAAACATAAATATGTAAAAATATATAAAAATATAAATAATCTTAAATGTCAACATGTAAACAGGAAGTGGTTCTGATCTGGAGCCACGGGGAAACAAACGATTAAAAACATAATGTGAAACAGTGTCAGTGTTTTTATTTCATCACTAGAGGAAACTCAGGTTGAAGTGGATCTTTATAAAAGATAACAAACCTTTAAACAGCTTCATGTTGACAAGACTGAACCTGTCAGCACCAAACAGGAGAGAGTTTACCAGGTGTTACCAGGTAAGCATTTCCACCGCTGCAGTTTCCTTCTCGTCCAGACAAGCAAATAAAAATAGAAATATAATGCTGATGCTCAGTGGTAGCTGAAGACAATCAACCAGATGGACGTCGAGCCGTCTTCTCCTGGCTCCGTGTGTAGACCATATACTCCGTAAATGCGCACAAGCTTCTATCTTGCGGATGGGATTTTTCTCAGGCATTTTTAGCACCAGTAACACATGAATAGAACCAAAACAAAGATATAAAAAAATAAAAACCAGACGCACTTATTTCAAAATAAGACAAATCTGGTGTTTCACTCTGCAGTCCATCTTCAACTGCCAGAGACAACAGCTACAAAGCATGTCCACTGTGTATTTTGAACTTCCAGGTCGAGGATTGGTGAACAATAACCTTCCTGATGCGTCGTCGTTTTCTGTTTGTCAAATACCATATAGGAGAATCATATTATCAAGAGCGATCGCCCGTCACTTTTATTACCGCGGGAACTCCTCGGTCTCGCGACCCCAGCAGTTCAGCGGAGCTGGCCGTGCTGGTTTGAAAACGGAGCCGGTGGGTATTGCCGGATGTGAGCGCACGGAGCAAAACCGTTGGACACCACACCCGCAGCCAGTGGAAATCCGGGGTAAGTTGTTACCTGCAGTTTATGCTTCGTTCCAGACAGGTTTTCATACTGTGTGTAAATTTGAAGATAACCCTGGGTTTTAACTTGATTTTATGAGCAGTGGTTTGTGCTATGGCTCAACACAAAGGTCAGTTCTTCAGGGGGCTAAGCATTGTGATCCTGGTAGCTTTTGGTTTTTTGTGAACTAATTGTATTTCTGTGTGCAAAGTAAAATAATGTAATCATCCAAAATAACAGTAGGATGTTTGGAAAAGCTGTGTTGAAAATTCCTTGTTCTGTTTGACAGCACTTGGGAAATACTTTAAACAAAAGGGGGGCTAATAATTCTTTCCTCAGCTGTAGATTTACTATTCAGCACTTTGTTATGCCTCAGATTATAAAGGAATAAATTATTTGCTTTATATTGCAAGCAATCTTATACAAGGTTAAAATAGCTTTTCAGGTGCCCCAAGAAGTACATCCAAACCCATTCAAGATTATAAATATGTGCCATATTTCTCCATAAGAACATAAATGGTAAAACATACAGCAAGTTTAAACTGACTGCTAGAGTAACCTTAAACGAATGGTCTACAGATTGGAGCCACCGGGCACAATCGAAATTAACTGAATGTGAACAGTGTCATATGTTTATTTCCTCACTAAGAAATAGTTGAAATCATAAAAATAACAACACCTTTCAAATCAGTTCATGTGACACAACTGAACTGTACACCAACTAGGAGTAGATTTACCAACACATGGAAGTGTTCCTGTTTTATTACTGCGTCCAGACAAGAAATGTGGAAAAGTTAGAGTAGTCAATGTCTGAGTTTGGCAAATTTTAAAAAGGGCCAAAAAAAGGGCGTCAAGACCTAATTCTCCTATCGGGAGCTCATGTTGGTGTAGATATTTTAAGTATGCCCTAAACTTTGTGTCAGGACCACAATTAAAAACCTATCTTGGGCTTTTTTTGTTTTTAGGCATTGTTTACATTTTAATTGTACGAGCCATGATTAGTTTAAAATCAAAATGTAAAATAAAATAATTCATTCATTACATTCATTCAACTCCTGTATTTCGGGTAAAGCAGTTCCTCATCTGTTCCACTGCCATGACGACAACAGCAACAGCACACACTGGTCCATCTGGATGTTTGGTCGACCTGAACATGTCCGAGGTGCAGAGGATCCTTCCGTTAGCTGAGACCATCTCATCCATTTTAATCATAAGTCCTGAACTTGCGGTCTTCTTATTTTTCCTGTATTGTCGAACACACAGTGTCTCTTCTGTCCACACATGGAGACCAGCCGGGACACACAGGGGTTGGACCGGATCATCTCTTCAATGGATCTCGCTCCTAGCTCATCTCCATGAGTAAAACCACCATGGCATAGTTTTGAGCTTCACGACTAAATGTTTTTGGAAGCATCTTAAGCAAGAGAGAGTCGGTTTTGTGAATCCTGCCAGTTTCACCACGATGACCAAAGCATCTGCTCCTGGACTGGCTGCTTCTAGGAACCTCCTGATCTCCTGGGTCGAGCTGTGACTGAGACTGGATCTCCTCAGAGAATCCAGGAGTGTCCACCACCGTGACCCGCCGACCTTCCACCTCTGCAGACTTGGCGACTGTCTCAATGCTGACTGGACCAAAGTGACAGCCTGTGGTGAACTGCTTTGATCCCAGGATGGTGTTTCCAGTGGAGCTCTTTCCTCCTCCAGGTAAACCCAGCAGCACGATCCGCCTCTTGGACCGGAACATCTGACGGAAACACAGAACCATCAGAAACTCACTTAGTAAAGGTGTAGTAGTGATTCCGGCGAATGCTTGTTGTCAAAATCACTTGAAGGTGCAGTGTGTAATATGACATCATCAAGAAAGTTCTAGAAAGTTCTAGAATGCAACACTCCCTGGGTAACCCCAACCCTTTCGAATAATAACAGAAGCTACAGTGGCCTTCAAGGACAATAACAATTCTACATTTTAAACAATGCACCTGATGACATTCCAACTATGACACTTTCAAGATGGCGGCACTAGGCCTTGGTCCAAAATATGCAGAAAGATGGACATATATGAGAGACCCTTTCTAAGGGAAAAAAAATAATTCAAAACATTTTTTTTCAGCTATTATGTACTAAATTAAATGTACTTATGGATATTATAATTTTTTCTACAAAATCTGCTAGGAAATAAAACCCAATATTCTACACACTGCAGGTTTAATGTGATAATCAGTCAATATATCCTTGCGATACGCTACCTGACCTAAGAGCCTAGTATGGCTGTCACGTTTCGCTGGAAGTTCTGACAACTCGGATTTGCGTTTTAAAATTAATTATACCAGCCAACTTTTAAAAAAAATGTAGGGTTCAAAATCAGGCTTGGGCCGGGCACGGACAGAACACTTGGGATATATTCGAATATATTCATATTAATTATGGACATTCGAAATTTGTTCAAAATTATTTTTTTGGAAAAGGTTACAGCCCTAGAGCCTAGTCTCTATTAAAACTGGATTTTTTCAGTCGGTTACTTATTTATTGCCCAACACGTGGACTTGAACATAACGTGTGTGAGAAACCTATATGATCTTTATTGACTACTGCCTAAAGGCCCTCTGTGTTGACTCGTGCGTCAGCCGTTTTTTTTACAGCACCGCGGGGGGAGGTGAAGCCCTGATCCCACCCACCCAAACCCCTCAGGCAACCCTCTAAAACCCTGTTTAGGAGGTCCAGCTGGAGCACGCGGTCACGTGTATCTGTGGTTCATGTGTTTGCCAAACCGCGGTGGGTGATCTGTATGGATCAGGGATCATCTGTGATCCGTTGCACCAATAAGAAAAACCCACTTATCAGTTTGGAAATATGGGGACTGGAGCGCATGGCGATGTTTACATGTAAACCTGAGTAATGACCTTTGAGGTGGTAACTCACCAGGTTGGAGATGTCCTGATTTCTCCAGGAGTTTTCTGACTTGCTGCTGTCCTCCCATTTACATTGTTGAACACGTGAACTCTCTCGTTAAACCTTTCAACCAGAGGTTTCAGAGGACCATCTGGGTCATCGTGGAGGAAAGACTCCAACGTGCGATCTAACCCGTCTCCTCTTGTGAAGAGCAGGAAACAGTTGTCTAACCCCTGATCTCCGAGGACTCTTTCCACTGCCTCTGCAGCGTTCTTCTGCTCTGTGGTGAATCGATCTAATTTAATGACCAACAGGAACAGACAAGGTCTGGAGGACTTCAGCAGCTCCTCACACTTGGTCTGAACCCTTCTCCAGATCCGAATAATTCCTGGAGTGTCGACTAATGTGATCCGTTTCCCAAACACAGTCTCACAGACTTCAGAGATCTGTTTTGTCACTGATCCAAAAGATGGCCTGGACTCAAACTCTTCTCGGCCCAGGATGGTGTTTCCTGAAGCACTTTTACCGACTCCAGTGTTTCCCAGGAGGACGATGGTCAGATCTGGATCTGGACCGGACGCCATGTATGGATCAACACAAACCTGCTGGAGACACAGAGAAGTTAGATCGTGATCGCTTTATCTTACTGTCCTCTGGTCCTTTGGGTTCAGGTCCATTATCTATAGGCAGTTTGTCCAGTTTTCTGTCCAGGGTACAATTAATATGAAGTCTCCCCCTATTAGGGTTATTCCTTTAACTTTTTCAACCAGACGAAGTGTTATGAGACTTGTAGTTTAATTCCAATGTTTAACTAGCTTGCTGGTAGTTCAACTACATGAATGTCAATTGAAGTAGTTCAACTATATTTAAAAAAAAAATTTGTTCCATAAAAGAAAAGAAATGTAGGGTAGCGCTCTAATCCCGGGACGAAATCGCTGTAGTAAGCATGCCAGGCCAGCAGTTGGCGGTACAAGGTAGTAGTAGATAGCTTTTCCGGTACAATTTGATGCATAAAACCTTACTGTAACCGAAAATGAATGCCACTAACGTTCATAAAGCGGTTGGTGTAAGCTTGGGGTTACAAGCAGGGCCGCCGCTCCTATACGCAGGGTACGCAGAGTGCGTAGGGCACCAAGTTCCTGGGGGCCCCCAAAAAACATTTTATCTTTTTTTTTTTTTCTTTTTTTCTGAAAAAGGAAAAATATATGATCCGGGGGCCCCCCAACATTGAGGTTTTTTAAAAACACTTCATGATGATCATTACATTACAAAAAATATATAAATTAGTTATGAACAGGCCCATTGTTGTTTTGTCTTAATTGTGCAACCTATCCAGGGGTGGATTACTGCACAGGCATACCAGGCACAGCCCAGGGGCCCAAGGGCTCAGGGGGGCCCTTAGCCAGAGATACTGATAGTAACTTTTCATGTTGCATAGTCAAAGAGCTCTGTCACTGATGTCAATAACAGGGTCAATAACAGGGTCCAAAAAGGAATAGCCTAAATATAAGTATACTCATCAGAATGTAACAAGATAGAAATCATCATGGGCCCCTCAACTAGTAGGGGAGAAATACAAAGGCAAGTTAAAAACAACAGCATTACTAGCTCTGTGTAAGGGTCTCATGAGGGCCTGAAGGCCCCCTCACACATACACAAATAAGCTTTGCATGTGTGAATTCTAAATTGTTCATAAAAAGTAGCTATCCACCCTTTATCTGTTGCAATGGGCCCCTCCATCATAGAACATGGATCTGACCAATCTACTGTTTTTACAGTTGCAGAGTAAAGAGTGCTGCCTGTTTAAGAAAAATCTGAAAAATAATGTTCCTTCTGCATCTCAGGAGTTGATATAGCCTCTAAAATGTCCTCTCAAAGTGTTACCAAAGGTAAAAAAAAATCCGGGGGGGCATGCCCCCGAACCCCCAACAGGGTCCCTCCAACAATATCCCAAAACCCTATAGGAAACACTGACTTCCTTAATATGTTTTTGCCATTAAATGTATGTATCTGTTTTTTTTTGTTGGGGGGGGGGGGGGGGGGAACCTTCTCCCCTCTCAAGTTCCCTCACTCCAGAGGGGGTCATCACACAGGGTCAGCCATAGTACAGCGCCCCTGGAGTAGTTTGGGGGTTAAGTGTCTTGCTCAAGGACACAATGGTAGAGATGGTGGGCACCGTAGACGTAATAGCAGCACCACTAGTTTTGGTCCTTGGAACAAAAGGATAGGGAACCCCTGTATTATACAACCAGATCTCACAGCTATTCTAACTAACAGGAAGCTGGGAAAAGATTTTTGATTTTAATATTTGTGATGAACACATATCATTAATGTTTTGATTTTTCTGACCTGAAGAGCTAATTGGCACTTTTTAGTTTTTGCAATAACACACTCTGGGATTTGTTGCTGGCATGTGTCTGTTTTTATATTGAGTTATAATTTCACATAGGCTACATTGCTAATTTGATCATCTTTCACAAAGTATTTTAAAGTCCTTTTTCTAAGGAGCTAAAGTTAAAGCTATATCATACCTTATGCTGTACGTCCAGGTTTTTTCTTAGCAGTAGAATCAACAAGTGAAACATTTCTTGGGCTCTTCTTGGGATTTTTCTGAGCTCCTGCACCAGGGTTTGGGGGGATCTATGATTCACAGATCATCATAAACCAAAAACAGAGAGAAAATGAATGCAATAAAACGTATTGGAATCCGTATGAACTACTTTAGTAATTCATAGTTTAGAGTTTAGCTGTGATATAAAGGTGAACTACTGACCGTTGGCATTTCCTTATTGATGTTCCCCTGTGGTGCCTCGAAGGATGAGCATGTCCCTTCAGAATAAAATCCCTTCACCTCTTCCTGTGGGAGAGACAGAGGACGTTTGTTTACGTTAATTATCTGTCCATGAATCCCAGCTGATCTCTGAGAGGATATCCACGTTATCCCGAGAGAACCAAGACCTGAGGGAGAAGCGACCGCGGCTCGTCTGAACGTGTAGGGGCCAAAAGGTAGATTTAGTCTATTTGTTTATTGGTTTAATTTGAAAGGTTGCCCGTGAAACACTGATTTGGTTCATGTCACTTCCGTTTATTCGGTATACGATAGATAGTAGCCTCGTTGAGATGTCGTCTAAGACCTGCGCAATTATGACGCTCGTCTTACTGAGCGCACAGCATTTTTGCAGCATTTTTGTTGTGCGCTCAGCAAGACGCGCGTCATAGTTGCGCAGGTCTGAGCAAGACGGCTCCAAGTCGAACGAGGCTATTATAATAAAGGGTAGCCTATACCTGGGCACTGGGATCGGCGGGAGGGAGTTTTCAGTAAATACACTTTCAAACTAAACTCACCCCTGGACTTGGATTTGTTTGGAACGACGCGCACCTGTCCGGAGCCCACGTAAGCCTCAGTGGCTTTAATAGGAATTTGAAAGCTGTCACTACAAAACGTCTAGATATCATAGGCCTACAGGCAATTTGACACCATGGCACAGGCACAGACGCCAGGTGAGTCCGACTCAGTTGCTGTTTAGTTTATCTCTCTATAACAATTATTGTCTTTACGAAGAATCACAGAACGAACTTTACAGACAGTTTTCATCTCTTTTCTTTTCATTCATTTCACTTTCATGGTTTTACTTTCACTTTTGCAGCAAACAAAATGTCGCCACGGGTCTTTATTTATTATTTAATTATTGAATGTTTGCTTTATCGAACATTAGACCATCACATTGAGTCATAGCCTACATACATAGGCCTTTGATATCACTGAGCTGATGAACAGTGAATGATAAACAGCTGAGGTAGAGTAGAGAGAGAGAGAGTTGTTTCATACGGAGCCTCCCATGGAGTCACGGTGAGGATTTATTTAATTGCATACCCTCGCTTTATGTTTGCGTCCCTTGGCACTTTTTATATTGTTATAACAGTCTTAATGTGAGGTAGGGAGCAAAGTAATGTTATGTTTCACACCAGAACCGTACGTGTTATAGTTGATAACAGACTAGCGTGAGTTGGGATACCTGACTCTCCGTCTGAAGAGAAAAAGAGTCTAAATTCAATAGATTTGATTGTCACCATTGCGTGTTTGCGGCCAGCGAGGAATAATATCTATTATCCGTTGCGTATGTAGTATATAGTCAGGGCTGCCTTTACCTGCCACTAGGCCCCGGGGCTGAGAGGTTTCGTAGGCCCCCCCGGGCGGCGGTCTTACATACAGATGCGTTAAAGCCATGTTTGTCCACACCAAAATATCTCTATTGTTGAAATCACTTAAGGTAACATGTACTGAAACCCCTCCTGGTCTAATGACTTTTAATATCCAAACAACATGGTTGGTTTACAGTGTTTTTCCAAGTTATTGAAGAGACAGCGGTGGGGACCCAGGACCTTCTAGGGGGGTCCGGGGGCATGCCCCCCCGGAAGACAAATTTGAACCTTTTAAAGTAAAATGCATCAATCTGGTGCACTTTGAGAAGAAAACTAAGGCTAAATCAACTGTGTCCTATGTGAGCTATTTTCTGGAATAATTTGGAGACACAGAAATACCAAAAAGCAGAAACAAAAATATACAGGTTTAAAAAATCCAGTCATTCAGCATTCCAATTTTTTTTAAATAATCCCTTATCCCAAAACTACTTCTCTCTTTGAATTCTTCGTTTTGTTTTTAATGGCTCAACTCAATATAGGCCCTTGATCTGCGTTGCCCCGAACAATGTTATTTAAACAAAAATAACAAAAATGTACTGGTGAATGATAGGCCCCTTGATCTTCGTAGGCCAAAAATAATGTGATTTTTTTTCCTTTTTCTTTACTGGTTCATGATAGGCCCCTGTTCTCCGTATGCCCGCCCCCCTACAAAGATTAGGGGCCTATCATGAGCCAGTTTATTGTTTTAAATGACAATGTTTGGGGCCTTCTTATATCAGGGGCCTATATTGAGACGGTAAAAAAAAAAAAAAAAAAAAAAAAAAAAAAAATTTGAGAGGCCCCCCCATCTTCATAGGCCCTGGGGCTTCAGCCCAGGTAAGCCCGTGCATAAAGGCGGCCCTGTATATAGTGCCGCGCATGTAGGCCTACTGTTGGAATGTGATTATTGATATGAAGGCGGAGGGATATCAGTGTGATGAGTCCCATTGCATCCAGCGTACATGCACTGCAGTAAGCTGAAGGTCTGTCAAGTAATTAAAGTCTATCATAGAGTTAAAGTCAAGTCACTGGAAGTCCACTTACTCTCCAAGTCATCCGGTCAGTCACTGCTACATGAAGCTTTTATAGCGTATATTTTCAGTTCTTTTCTATATACTGTGATGTGTTTCTTTGTGTAGGCCATAGATAGTAGGTGTAGGCTAGTGTTAGTACAGTCTGTGGATTCTGTCAAATAATGAGTATTAGAAATAGAAATTTGATGTCAGAATCAGAATCCTTTTATTGTCATTCACATTGTACAACGAAATTATAACCCTAATGAATTTTTTTTTAGTTTAACAAATATTAATACATTTTTATCAATACCAGTATTTTTTATATGAAATAACAGATGTGTGTTTATCAATCCACATTTTTCTTTTCCGGAAATCAATTGTTAAAACAAACAAAACAAATTATTTGCCAACTTTTGAATGTGCAAAAGTGAGTGAACCCTAAGCTGCATTGCTTAAATCAAGCAGGTAAACACAATCAGGTGGGACAAATTGATTGATGTAATGTTTAGGTTGGCTTTTACCTGAAAAATCACTTTTCTTGTGGCACTTGTGGATATTTTTGAAGGAAGTCCACTTCTAGGCAGACTGTCAATGAAGCATCGTGGATGCCAAAAAATTATCTTATAATAAAATAAAAAAAATAAAATGTAATTCACTTCATGGGACTTTTTCAGAGAAGACTCACTGTGATGTTTCTGAATATTAATAATATTAATAATAATGATTCAAACCGTTTTGATAATGAGTGAATTTGTTTTCTCTCTGAACAGCACCCAAGACAAGACGAAGAAAAGACAGTTATGAATTTTATATAGGTAAGAAAAAACTTTTTATTTTCTGGGTTTAAATGTCAAACACGTGTTTGAAACTACGACATTGTGCTTTTTATTTAAATCTGTTCACTTCGTTCCTGTTCCAGACTTCAGGCTGGTTCTCGTTGGTAAAACTGGAGCTGGAAAAAGCTCCAGCGGAAACACCATCCTGGGCCGAGACGCTTTCGGGGCGGCTGTCAGTCAGAGCTCAGGTAAGACCATAGATAGTACACACATTACACACAAATCTACTGTGGAAGGCAGCCCTGATTGGTTCATGTAGTCATCAATCTAGCCTCAAGTCAGGCCGGACCCTCCCCATTTTCTGTCTGTTAGTGGAAGTCAGCCCCTGATTGGTTCATGTAGTCATCAATCTAGCCTCCAGTCAGACCGGACCCTCCCTACTCTCTGTCTGTTAGTGGAAGGCAGCCCTTTTTTTTTTTAACCTTTATTTATACAGGTAAATCCCATTGAGTCCGAAGACTCTTTTGCAAGGGAGACCTGTTTCCCTTTCCCACATTACCATTCACACACACATTCATACACCGATAGCAGCAGGCTAACTATCGACATTCACACGAGGCAAGGTGGGTGAAGTGCCTTGCCCAAGGACACAACAACTATGACACATGTGGCAGGGCGGGGATCGAACCTCCAACCCTTTGATCATCAGCCGACCCGCTCTACCAACTGAGACACAGTCGAAGATTGATGACTACATGAACCAATCGGGGGCTGCCTTCCACTAACAGACAGGACCAGGCTCCTCCCCACAGAGATTGGAGAACGACCAGACAGATCTGTGGGAGAGAACCGATGTGAAGCTCAGAGATCAGGCCCCTCACCAGGCTCAGAATGTTCTGATGTGTGTTTAGGCTTTAACAGGTTCATGTTTGCAGTGATGAAGCAAAGTGTGGAGACGATCTGGTGTTTGTATTGACCATCATGTGACTCTGTGGTTTGTTATGATCATGTTAATGAGTGATATTATATATGAACATATTTCCTGTTCCTCAGTGACTCGTCATTGCTGTAAACAAAGCGGCGACGTGTTCGACAAACATGTTTCCATCGTGGACACCCCCGGCCTCTTCGACACCTCGTTACCGGAGCGCACGGTGAAGAGAGAAATCTCTAAGTGCATCAACATGTCGGCGCCGGGGCCCCACGCCATCCTGCTGGTCATCAAGGTCGGACCGTTCTCCAGCGAGGAGCGAGACGCCGTCAGACAGGTGGAGGAGATCTTTGGAGAAGACGCCTGGAGGTTCACCATCGTCCTCTTCGCCCAGAGCGACCGCAGTGGACCAGCCACGGAGCAGCAGCTGCAGGAGGCCGGGCCAGAGCTGCAGTCTGTCCTGAAGAAAGCAGGACACAGATTCCACGTCCTCAACAACCAGAAGACCAACGACCGCGGGCAGGTCCTGCATCTGCTGGAGAAGGTTGAGGAGATGCTGAAGGTCAACGGGGGAGACTTTTACTCCAACTACACCTACGTACAGGTAGGGATGAGCGCCTTGTGACCCGAGGAACCAAGATGGTTCAGTAGATCCAGAGACTTGCCTTCAGGCTCAGCTCTCTTTATGTCACGACAGTGCCATCTACTCCAGGTAGTGAATGAGTCCTTACTCCTTACTTAAGGACTCATTCCCTACCTGGAGTAGACAATCTACAATCTAGCTGAAGGTCGCAGACCGATGATGTCATCAGGACCACATCATCAGGACCATGCAGTGATGAGATCCTCACATTGGACACTGAAGCTCAGGGAGCTTCAGTGTCCAATGGGTTTCTGACAGTTCAGTTTGTTTAACCGCGTTAGATATTTAATTCATTTCTTTAATCCTTTCATGTTATGTCCTTGTTTTCTGCATCAAATTATGGAGAGTAGAATTTATAATCGATATGTATTGATATTGATAAGCAAGATCAGAAATGATGCTGGTATGAATATAACATTACCAATGCTTACCTTCAGGTGGTGGAGATGCTGGACAAGAGAGAGGCAGAGCTCAGAAAGTTCTACGAGAAGAAACTGGAGGAACAGAAAGAATCCGTGGAGTCAAAGTACAAGGAGATGCTGAGTGAGGCTGAGTCTGACCATGAGAAGGCTGCGAGATGCCTTCAGGCCGAGCTGAAGGAAGTGACTCGGTACTATCGCGTCTTAGAGAGCGGAGCGCGACACGTTCTGGAGCAGACGGTGGAGGGAGACTCCATGGACCAGATCTTCAAGTTTCACACGGAGCTGAAACTGAAATTCACTTCATAGATTTATCCCACAGCTGCAATCCGTTTGGTCTGAATCTTTTTGTTGGTTTGGACTCAGAATAAGTTTTAAATATTTCTGAAACAGTCTAATTTTTCTCTGATGATCATTAATGACATGTAACAGCAAACGAGACCATCAGGGAAAATCATGCTATTTTTATATAGTTATTATTAATGCCTACAAGAGGTGAGCTTCAGCAAGGTACAAATGCTCATCTAGGAGCACCAGCATAGACAGAGTCCTGACCTCACTTTATATCGGACTGTTCCCCTCCACACAATACCTCCATGGAGCAACAAGCACATTTAAAAAAAGTTGGCGTTTGTCTTTTGTGGAAATGGAATCTTTGTTGCAAATTTTGTTGGATGAAAAGATGCAAAAACAATCTGATACAAGTATGACAAACAATCATGCTTAAAGGTGAAAAAAAAAGCGATTTATTTGTGTTAATATAAGTGTTTAATATAAGTGTTAAATCGCTCTTTATTCATACAGTGATCACTTACATAGTGTGCGCGTTTCATAAAGCCGATCTCTCAGTCAGCTGCTCTGCATGTAATCGGCAAATAAACTTTTCGGGGATCCCGAAACTGATATCCAATCAGAAGAGAGAACGCTACAGACCGGCACCCGTCTCCCTGCCGGTGCACGCGCAGAGCGACAGATGGGTGAATGTGTATGCGCCTACAATGGCGGAGCAGGTAAAAATCCTTCCCAATGTCTGTTTTGATGGTTTTTATCATGTTTTATCACACTTACTTATCTGAGATGATGCTAGATAACTCGCTGCTTGAAGACCGCAGTGTGGTGACGTAGGGACGAGGGAGGGGACTGCTAACTGCAGTCACCGACAGGAAGTTAGCTAAACTGACCATTCCGCTTACTGAACCTTTAAGCACGGCACGGATCAACCGGGCCAAGTGTGAATGCGCCCTCATAAAAGATAAAAACACCACAATAAAGCTAAGCCTTTAAAAACACAACCAAACTGACACCTTAGCTAACATGTCTAGACTTCTTACTAGACCCTCAGCCCTATAATGATCCTACTTCCTGCCTGAATGTTGTCAAACACTGTCACTGTCAAATGACGAGCACTGAACAAGCATTTTCTATATTAAGAAAATTCAATCAACTCACTCTAAATACTTAACAGTGTGTTTGATCTGAATTGGAGGTGAACTGAATCTTCTGGTTTCATATTTTTATTTTAACAATATTTCTTTACATCTATGCCAGGGGGCTATAGAAGACAACTTTCCTTTTGGCTAATTCTGGCATTTTTAATCCATGTAGAATCCTGTGTTTCATTCATTTGCCATGTCGATTTTCTTAAATAAACTGAATTTAATTTGTTGTTTTTTCTATTTATTCTCGTTCGGTTTCACAGAGACCTATTCTCCTCCACTTTATCTGAATGAGTTTCTAAAAATCATTATTATTACCTGGTTACAATGGACCATTTTTTCTGTCGACACATTTTCGTTTGGTATTTCAAATTTTCAAGCAAACATTTTCAAAAACTTCAAAAAGTCGTTCATAGAGGTAAAAAAAGATATTTCAGTGGCTTTATACTAATTAATTTGATGTACTTTTCATAAACTTCAGGATGTGCTTAATAGTTTGTGATGTTTCATGTAGTATGTGTAGCCGAGCTAAAGTTTATTTCATTTTTGGTCATTCATTCACACCTTTTCTATTGTGAACTTCCCCAAAATTGTTTCCTATAGTAAATAGGTTCCACATTATTATTTTCAATGCCACACCTTTTTGTTTCCCTGGGGAGTAATTTGGCGTTGCACCTGTGAGCTATCTATGGTCCAGCTTCAGTGAGCGCTGACAGTCGGAGCCGGTAAGTTATGTTTACATCTATCTACCTTTGATTTTTTTTTATTCACTTTTTATTTGTCGCTCTTTAACTATTATATCATAATGCTCACTGCCATGCGACGTGCGTTTGGGCACACGGGGAAAATTCCCGCTGTGCAGATCACTTTGAGTTTGTTAAACTATTGTAAAAACGGACTTTTGATTTGTGATAAATGTTATGTGAACTAGCTTAATGCTATAGCCAGTGACTACGGGGTTTTCCAGTCCCGCGGGGGAAAAAGATTGCTGCGTGTCTGTGTTGACATTAGCCTCGTTGGAGAAGGAGTCGTCTTGGTCAGACATGCGCAATTAGGACGCGCAGCATCCTAATTGCGCAGGTCTGAGCAAGACGGCTCCTGCTCAAACGAGGCTATTTTTAATGCAGCTGGGTGATTTAATCTGTGTAGTCAATTATTTGTTTCCTTTATTGGAGAGAGATACTGTGGATCGTGTGTGACGCATGTGTTTTTTCTCTGAAAAGGTATGTCTGTTATGTGTTTTTTGTCATAGCTTATTGAAAAAATATATAAATTGAGTTGATGGGTGTGAGCAGAAAAAAAGCTAAGTGGGAAAAAATAAAGTTTGTTAACAGTGCATCACACTGTTGACATTTTTTTTAATTATATTTGTATTACTTTGTGGTGTATATCTTTTTTAAATAGTTTTTATTTAATTTCATTTGAGTTTTATGCTTTATTTACTTTTGATCATTATCACATAGCCTACATAATTAGCCTAGTTAAAAAAGTATGAGGATTGAGTGAGCACTGACGTCAGTGTGGAGAGAGATTCTGTTTTGAATCCTTTGAAAAGGAATAAACCCTCCAAACTCAAAACAACTCAGAAACCTATGGTTAACTATGGCCCCTTCTGCATAACAGGTATTGTAAGAACTGCTTCTGATAAAAGTGAGTTTTTAACTGAGATAAAAGAAGTTAGGCCGTCTAGTCTGATAAGAAATCATACCTGTTCACTCTGTCTTTAAGTCCCGCCCTCCATACAGGTGTTGTGACTTTCTTACAGCCCTAAACACTACATTCTTGCTCGGTGCGAGTGTGCATGAAGTCAGCCTAGCGCTTCGCCTTTTCTGATTTAATTTTCATATTCTGGATTCAACAAGCAGGAAACAGGTCAGTGTGTGTTTGATCTCTTTCTAACTTCCTCATGTTAAAGTTTGACAGTCAAATCATATTCTCATCTATAGATTATTCACTTTTTTTTCTTGTTGCTTTTATTTCATGTTGCTGCGTTTTGGTTTATGATGTTCTATAAATGCTTTCTGCTCGTTTTAAGTAGATTCTGTGCAGTTAGACTATGTGTCACTCCGTTTTTCAAGCAAGTCATGTCATTCAGATCTTCCTTTATTGCCCCAGTCCGCCTCTGGAAGATGGTCTTGTTAATCATTCTTGTTTCTCTGAGGACTTTGCCTCGGAAAGTTATCTTTTAACAGCAGGGACAATGATCACACGCAGTACGCGCAGGTAGGGGCAGGTAGCAAAGCAGGAGGAAATGTTCACTGATCTTGACAACAAGCATTCTGTCAATCATTGACTGCGTTTACATGCACAGCAATACTCTGACATTAACCCGCTTAAGGTCATAATAAGACATTGCTATGTACACAGCAGTTCTTTCCCACCTTAATCAGAATAAAGTTATTCAGAATGAGCCATAATTTGCCACAGTTTGTGACGCATGCCCTGGTTTATGGCTGTTATAGAGTGTGTAGGTTACACACATGGACCTATTATAAGAGGCAACACATGCAACAAGGCTCCTTTAAAAAAACACCGTAATTTTTGGCTTATGAAACAATGCCGGACAACGCAAATTACAGAAAGTGAGTTAATTTTCCATGGATGGGACAGGAATTATTACCGTAAAAAATGTGCTGACGTCAGGCATTATGACGCTTCTACCACGTCGCTGGTTTATTCAGAATATGCTGATTGACATGTAAACGGGAATATCCAAAATACTAAAAGTTAAAACAAAAAATGGTCTTACTCTGATTAAAAGACTAAAGTAAATCATTGTGGTTTGCGCACTTTCCAGTTCATCAAGTTTATTCTCATAGCGTAACAACATTGTTCTGGTACACCTCTAACCTTATCGTATGATTCAATTTGATCATTGTCCCTGCTGTTAAAAGATAACTTTCCGAGGCAAAGTCCTCAGAGAAACAAGAATGATTAACAAGACCATCTTCCAGAGGCGGACTGGGCAATAAAATTGCCTGGGAGTTGATCCCTGGTGAGCTCCCCTCCTGACTGGTAACATTTGGAAATTTGGAGCCACCAATTTGCCAGAGAGATGGAATAAGATAATACTGTCTATGCCCAAAATCAACCATTAATAATAGGTCACAAAAAAAAATCTCTGACCCAACAAATAAGTGAATTGACCAAAACACCAACTGTCAAAACCCTTACTGGTGGGGCGGGGTTTTTTATCGGGCTGTGGAACAACTGTGGTCAAGCCAGCGGTCTCTTGTTTTTGCTTGGTCAAACCAGCCGCTTCTTTATTTATTCCCCCCGTGTTGTTGAGAGCACAGAGACGGCTCGGTGCAACTGATAGAGACAGTGAGCGAACAGCGCTGGCTGCAGCAGCTACGTGACATCGTAGCAGTGGGACACAGTGTAGCCAACTGATTCATTTAATGACGAGGAAAAACACCACACAATAAACAGTGCCGCGCTCACATTTTCGCCAAAACACACTGACTCTCTTCACTCTAGCCGAGGTGACTACACAAGGCGGAAATGATTCTTTCGACCAACTGTGGTCAAGCCAGCGGTCTCTCGTTTTTGCTCGGTCAATCCAGCCGCTTTTTTATTTATTCCCCCTGTGTTGTTGTGAGCGTGTATTTACTACTATCCAGGCTATGGCGTAAACACACAGAGACGGCTCGGTGCAACTCATAGAGACAGTGAGCGAACAGTGCTGGCTGCGGCAGCTACGCAGTGGGACACAGTGTAACCAAGTGATTAATTTATTGACGAGGAAAAACACCACACAATAAACAGTGCTGTGCTCACATTTTCGCCAAAACACAAGACTCTTGCCGAGGTGACTACACATGGCGGAAAGGATTCTTTCGGCCAATCAAATGACGGCAGTGTGTAGCTCCGCATTTTCGGCACCCTTTCAGGCGGCTAGTACCCCTACGGAGGAGTACTGAGATTTGGAGCGGCTCAGAGCGGTTAGGTGCGCTTAAACCGTACCCTACCCAACTTTTGGCAAATGAAAAGCCAAACTACCCGGACCGAACCGCTCCGATCCGACCCGCTCTACTCGGTGGAAACGAGGCATTATAGCCTCCGCTGCTCAGCCAGATATCTTCATACTAAACAACATACTATCATACCAAACAAAATTAAAAGGGAGATTGGGCTTTTACTTCAGGCATAAATCCTGTTTTTCTTTTGCTTCTAAAAAAAGGCTAATTGCTGCTACTTTTATCCCATTGTTAGATTATGGTGATGTACTGTACATGAATGCCTGCTCTACTTCACTGCATATGCTTGATGCTACATATCATTGTGCTTTAAGATTCATTACCGGCTGTAAATCACTCACTCATCATTGCACCCTGTATTCTAAAGTAGGCTGGCTGTCCTTGTCAGCTCGCAGGCTTCTTCACTGGTACACCTTCATTTACAAAGCAATTACTGGACTACTCCCCTCATATCTCTGCACATACCTCACTTTTAAATCAAATCCATCATACAGTTTACGCTCTCTGGACTTTCTTTCCACCTCTGTCCCCAGAACTCGTACTGAGTTTGGGAAGAGGGCTTTCATGTACTCTGCTCCCTCCGCCTGGAACACTTTACAAAAAACACTCAAATTACAAGAACTCATCACTATGAATGATTTTAAAACTCGGCTCACATGTTTTTTAATGACGAATTTTGGAGTGTGTCAATGTTTCACTGAGTAGCACTTTATCATTGTCTGAAAACTGTTCTTCTTTTTCACCCACTGAAATGTATTTGTCTCTGTTTTCTCATGTCTGTGCTTTCTCCTTATGTTATCATGTCTGTGCTTTCTCCTTATGTTATCATGTCTGTGCTTTCTCCTTATGTTATCGTGTCTGTGCTTTCGTCTCTGTTTTCTCATGTCTGTGCTTTCTTCTTGTCTTGTATTTTATTAATTCTAGCTGCTGCCATTTTGGCCAGGCCTTGCTCGGAAAAGAGGTCATTTGACCTCAAGCAATTTTGCCTGGTTAAATAAAGGTTAAATAAAAAATAAATAAAAATAAAAAAAGCATAGGAAGTAGCATTTTCAAAGTGCAATGTGTGTCATAACAGTCAAAATAATTCCCTGCATAGCTAGCATAATTTTTACAACCAGAAAAGTGTGCTAGCTCAATCCTAATTTAGATAGGATTTCCCTTGCGGTAATGTTAAACTATATTTTCACTGTAAACCATGGACGTACAAAGAGCCATGAAGAGCAACGGAGGCCAGAGCTTTTTTACTTCGGCTGCACTCCTTACCCCAAGTGAAGGACTTGAAGTACCTCAGGGTCTTACTGGTGAGTGAGGGAACAATGGAATGGCTAAGATGTTGTCCACATTTATACAGCTGCTATCACCATCCGGCACAAACCCGCCTTCCAAGTAAGGTTAAGTGTCGGCATGGAAATGCAAATCATATCTATGGTTACTGTGTCGTACCAAACCACATTTTTGATCATTCTGCTCAAGCACAATTGCAATTGCATTTTCAATTTATAGTGTATATAGTATATATTCCTATTTACCTGCCTTTGCTTATGTTCTTTATGTTAATTGTTTGCCATGGCAAATAATGTATTTATTTTATTTTCAAACTTTCTAAATTTCTATCGCTGCGTCTCCAGCAGGTTCTGTGTTGATCCAACATGGCCGCCGGTCCAGATCCAGATCTGACCATCGTCCTCCTGGGAAACACTGGAGTCGGTAAAAGTGCTTCAGGAAACACCATCCTGGGCCGACCAGGGTTTGAGTCCAGACTCGCCTTTGGATCAGTGACTAAACAGATCTCTGAAGTCTGTGAGACTGTGTTTGGAAAACGGATCACATTGGTCGACACTCCAGGAATATTAGGATCTGAGACGGAGATTCAGACCAAGTGTGAGGAGCTGCGGAGGTCCTCTAGACCTTGTCTGTTCCTGTTGGTCATTAAATTAGATCGATTCACCACAGAGCAGAAGAACGCTGCAGAGGCAGTGGAAAGAGTCCTCGGAGATAAGGGTTACGAAACTGTTTCCTTCTCTTCACAGGAGAAGACATGTTAGAAAGCACGTTGGAGTCTTTCCTCTACGATGACCCAGATGGTCCTCTGAAACCTCTGGTTGAAAGGTTTAACGGGAGACGTCATGTGTTCAACAATAAAAATGGAGGACAGCAGCAAGTCAGAGAACTGCTGGAGAAATCAGGACATCTCCAACCTGGTGAGTTACCACCTCAAACACAATGACACTAATCAAACTCATTTTATGTTTTCATAGATCAGCCTGTTTGGTCATATATTCTCTCTGCACATTCTTTATTAAAATGTCCAGTGTGTAAAGGGAATTGGCATTTTTCAGAACAGACTTGGTGGAAATGGAATATAATATTAATGAGTATGTTTTAATTAGCGGAAGACCAAGACGAATACTATACTACACTATAAATAACTAAATACATCTTCACCTCATCACTTAATATTGTGGAAAGACTTGAGGCAGTGGTGGATGATGCCATCTTTAGTAACTAGCTTCTTGTCCTTGAGGGCCACCGTAGCCTCTGTAAATTCTCCCAAAGGGAGGGGTTAGAAAGGGAGCTTCGACATCTACAATCTCACCTCTGCATGATGCCAAAATATGCCTTTATTACACGCTGTCCCTTTATTACCAGCTAAAATGGGAAATATAACATTTTAAGCGTGTGGGTAGCCTACACATCGTTTATATCTGACTTTAGGACTCTAACCTTTTTGTGTCTGATGTTTCTCTGCTTCCTATTCATCAGATGGTGCTCCCACGGCGGTGAGGAGGATCGTGCTGCTGGGTTTACCTGGAGGAGGGAAGAGTTCCACTGGAAACACCATCCTGGGAGAAGAGAAGTTCAGATCAGAGGCTGGCTTTGATTCAGTCACCAGGGAAACTGTCTCTAAAGCCGCCAGAGTAGAGGGTCAAGATGTTACGGTGATCGACACCCCAGGATTCACTGCAGAAGTAATGGATGCCGAAAAGCTGTTTTACGAGATCATGAAGTCGGTAAAAGAGGCTCAGCCAGGACCACATGCCTTCATCATTGTGGTGGAGATAGGCAGGATCTCTGAAGTACACGCCAACATGTTTGAGATACTGGCCAAACTGTTTGGCACAGATTCTGCTAAGTATGCGATAGTCCTCTTCACTCACGGAGACAAACTGAAAGGACGGTCCATAGATGATTTTGTCCAGAACAACATCCATGTGAGAAATCTGGTCTCCAGGTGTGGAGACAGATACTGTGTATTTGACAACACAAAGAGAGCAAACAGGGTGCAGGTTAGAAAGCTTCTGGATAAGATAGATAGGATGGTAAAAGCTAATAATGGAGAGCACTACACCTCTAAAATGTTCCTTGACATGCAGGGCTACACGGTCAGCTTTTCTATAACCTTGGAAAAAGTCAAGGAATGGTTCAAAAGTATCATCCAGATATTTGATAAGGAGAAGAATAGGGCGGACGAAGGGGTTTAGTCAGTGTCGGATGGCGATGACAGAGGTACATGCTCAGTAGCTTTGTAGAATAAGGTTACACTGGCAACCATGTAAAAAATAAAGTACATCGAAACCCCAAATAAAACCGCGTTATACATTTAAATATGTCTAGATTACTACTGTTGTGTTCTTATACCTCTGGGATGTCGTGTTTTAAATCCCAACGGATGTTGGTTTGGATACTAAAACACTTTGGTTCAGGAGAGATGGTTGTTTTAATTTTCGTTCTTCATTATAGAACAAATAAGATATCGATATCTTTACTAGACCTGAATCAAAAACACTGAGTTGGTGACTCAGTCGGCGTTAAATGTTCCCTGGTTCTTCTGTTGGTCAGCTGTAAAAGAAGCAATCCTACTCTGGTTTGGACCTAAACATCTGGTCCCAGGGCGCTTGCATAGTTGGTTCTAGGACTGTTCCAAGAGAACCCTAGCGTGTTCTATGTTGGCTGGACATCTCAGGGTTCGTAGTGATCCACTAAAAGTTAAATTCTTGAATGGAGCAAAATAAACAAAAGCAAAAACATCCAACAAGAATGTTCTGAATAATTAAGTGAAAATCGTAATATTTCTCCATGATGACACAGATTTGGATCTTCAGATTCTGTAAACCCGTATCTGTGCCGAAGAGAACATTCCAGAATCCATTATAATTATCTTTCAAAGACTGGCTGGACATTTCCGGCCCTACGCCCCTCAGAATATTCAATTAGTGCTAGAAAAACACCCAAAAGATTCAGACCAAAGACACTGCAGCTGTAGAGCAGATGTAAAGGTGCGGCCACACTACACGCGTTACGCGTATAAAAGACGCGCATACAATCGGCAATTTTTCCATAGGGAACCATTGGTTTAGGCGCGTAGATGCGTTACACGTGCTAAAGCAACACTTTAGGCGTGTTAGCCGCGTATTAGCAGCGTATATACGCACCTAACGTGCCTACGTGCAGAGTTAAAAATGTTTTACTTTTTACGCTCCTACGCGTGACGATTAGCCGCGTTGGCCAATCAGCGTTGGGCTTGACCCGACGTCACATACATTGGCACGGTCGGAGAACAGTGTACTGTAGTACACAGAGGCTGATGAGAGACACCGAGGAGGAAAATATATTGCAGGCAGCCGAGCCGGTGCTGTATGACAGCAGCTCGGGGTTAGAAGACGTGGGGAGAGTAAATCAGGAGAATGGACTTCCTGGTTAATTCAGTGAATATGTGCGGCTGTGCTTTAGCCGATAAACCAAGTTAGCGCCGTATAGCATTAGTTAACTCACCCGGCTGTGTGCGGGCGGCTAGCGCCTCATATTATGAACCCAAACATGACGGCTATGTCCGGGGGACATTCACGACAAGTACAGCGAAGCACCGGTGTTTATCTACGCCAGCCACGGTCCCCTGTCACAGCCAGGTAGGCTAATGTTGGCTACTTGCCTTTATGTTGTGCCGCCGTGCACCGATGCTGCTGTAACTGTGTTTGTTATGTAGCTGCCTTGCTGTTTGTATGAATTTTGTCTTTTGGCACAGTTGTTGGCCGTGTTGTTGTTTTTGTGCGGACATGCACGCTGTTGTGTCGGATCGGGTCTGATCGCAGCCATGGTTAATTAGGGGAAATAAATTATCAAGAGGGAGACTAGGCACTATACGCGCGTAGAACCATTTTTGACACAAAATGATCAAGCAACATTTTAGGTGCTTTACGCGCATAAAGCGTGTAGTGGCTGCACTTTAAGTGTTCTCTCTTTAATTTCACTGAGTTGATTGAATTTTTTATATGTTCTACAAAGTGTTTTGCCGCCTCCTTCTGTATAGTCACGGTATTATCACCTCCTGTGGGTTACGGTTTATATCATTTTAAATGTTTGTAAAAAAAAATTAATCCATGTTTTTAGTTTTTGTATATTGTTAAAAGATAGAATAGAAGTTTGACCCGAGTTCACTCTAGACTTGGTGTGAGAGATGGAAAGAAGGAATTTGAAAAATGATGATGCTTCCAATGTTTATGCATGATGTTTGTTCTGTGCTACTCAGCTTGTGTTCCATTGCATTGCCTCATATGTCCTTATTGTATCTGAGATACTGTGTGTTAAATCTGCTTCTCCCCCCGACTCTCTAACCTTTAAAAGGAGATGTGAGGGTGATCTGAAAATGTTTTGACATGTTTTAAATGACATTTATCAAAAATCTTAGATATTTTGATCAGTTCATGTATAATTTATTCTTGATTCTTCAACATTTTAAATTCTCTTTGTAAGGTTTGCTGAATAAAAACAAGTAGGTCTTTGATCTACTGGAAAAGGCATAACTCTCATTGTTCCTTTATGATCCTTCACACCACCTAGAGGTTCACCAGCGTACTAGAGACTGGGACTGTCTGTCACTGACGTTCTCAAGAGGATAAAGGCCTCTTAAAAACATTCTGATAGGCATAATCAACTTTGTGTCAACTCGTTTGGCGATGGTTTGAATGTATATTCATTTATATGAAAAAGTTACACACTATAGCTTTAAAGTTTTTTTTTTTCTAGGAATAGATGGCCCGTCCACTTTAGTACTGGCCTACCCACAGTACTATTTTGGCCTACACCACTGCACACACACGCACACACACACACACACACACACACAGCACCACTCACTCTCACTCACTCACTCACTCACTCACTCACTCACTCACTCACTCACTCACTCACTCACTCACCACTCACTCACTCACTCACTCACTCACTCACTCACTCACTCACTCCACTCACTCACACTCACTCACTCACTCACTCACTCACTCACTCACTCACTCACTCACTCACACACACACACACACGCATTGTATTTGTATAGTAATACAGAAATGCTGGTCATATTATTGAAAACTATGAATTGTTGCTCGATACATAACGTCGTCTGAGAATTTTAACATCTAGACGATCAGACCAAACCACAGATTATGCTCGGAACAACACCAGGATGTGATACTGCAGCTTTAAGCACGTTTAGTCATGTTTGTTTGTGTTTATAACGGGCTCCAATGGGCTCCACAAACCCTCACTGATTGTTAAAGTTGATGATGTGGATGCTTTCAATAGATTAATAAACATAATTTATGGTTGGTTAATGGACGAGAGAATAGATAACCTTGACTCAGCTGGACTCCCTAACAATGGCTGGGATTTGTTCCTTAAATATGTGGCACGGAGTGGTGTTGGGTGTGCTCGTAGTGTAGTGGTTAGATCCCCCCTTGAAAGGTCAAGTTACATTTTAAAAGGATAAACAGCGACACACCCAGGTCACCAAACACTTGGAACAGAGTAGAGACATGCCTGTGATCAGATAAATAGATGTAATATTTAGTATGTTAGCAGCAGTAGAGCTTTTAAATGGGATCTGGACAGGAGTCAGTCAGTGCGTTTACATGCAGACTCATAATCGGGTAACTAAACGAATAAGACTTCAACAGGACTTTTAAACTGCATGTAAACACCTTTATCCGATCTACTTCGCACACAAATCGGCACAATAACGGACAAGAGAAGTCGGATAAGAACACCTAGATAACTCGTTCATTGTCGGCATTCTCTCTGCATGTATACAGGGATCGGACATCGCATATCGGAGTTTGCTTCTGCGCTTGCTCGAGAATCCCTGTGGAGGATTTCACAAGGAAGTGGAAGGAGACGACGTAAACAAAATAGTAGGGTTATTGCATAGAAAGTATATAAACATAAATAAATATTTGTATATATATAATAATTTATATAGATATATATAAAGATATATCTATAAAAATTATTGTCGGAAGGGAACCGGACGTGGCTCTTAACCACTTGTTGAAAGGGCTACAGCGCCACCTAGCATAGTGGAGACAGCCTTGCATCGGACATTTATCGAATATTTGAAAGGCCATGTATACTCAGACAAGTGACACGGTCCGTTCGAGTGTCTAGTTCGGTATATGATATGTCTTAATCCAATCTAGTTGTGCCATGGAAACGCACTGACTGTAGGTAGGACAGAATGGGTGTTGAAGATCACATTCTTTGGAGGATTCTCACACTAGATTATAAATAATAGACAATAATGTGTTGAAGTTAGGCCAACAGAACAGTGAAAGTGTGTGTCTGGATATAGCTGCAACCTGTGGTGCGTGTGTGTGTGTGTGTTGTGTGTGTGTGTGTGTGTGTGTGTGTGTGTGTGTGTGTGTCTGCGTGTGTGCGTGTGTGTGTGTGTGTGTGTCTGCGTGGGTGTGTGTGGTCAGTAGTTTCTCAACTCACTTCCCTTTCTCTCTGCATTTGGTCGAGACATCGTTTCTGTCTCGTCGTCTTTTCATTTGTTGTTTCTGTCAGACGAAGGTAAGACCTCGTTTATTTAATTCATATTATGATGTAATTTATTTACTGTTTAGTCTTTGAGATCGTATTAGAATCACACATTCTGCCTCAGTTCATACATTATCATTATCTTTGTTTGGTTGAAGCAAAAAGAACAAAAGAGGCCTGAAGTATTTCACTTATGTTTGATTGATTGATTGAAACCTTTATTTATTCAAACTCGAAAGGCATTGAGGTTCCCCTCATTTACAACGCCGACGAGCGCACAACAAACACAACAACAGCAATAACAACAGAGTGACAGAATAAAACAGAGAAACACAAATGTGTAATGAATCTAGGTAAAAGTGTCATTTCTTTAGATAAATTATGGGGAGAAAATTAACTTTTCCAAGATATTAGCCTATAATTGTATGAGATGCACTTCTTGTCACCAGGTTTAACTGATGTTTTACATTGTTGAAATTGATATTGTTATAATTTGTGTGTGTGTGTGTGTGTGTGTGTGCGTGTGTGTGTGTGTGTGTGTGTGTGTCTGTATGTGTGTGTGTGTGTGTGTGTGTGTGTGTGTGTCTGTCTGTCTGTGTGTGTGTGTGTGTGTGTGTGTGTGTGTGTGTGTGTGACAGCTGAAGGGGCGGAGCCAGCAGAGAGATGTTGGTTCTAGTCTGGTCCCTGATGATGATGACGATGAGTGAAGGTGAGTCTGTAATATAATATAAAGCATTACACCATTAACCCTGTAGTATAACATCACTGACCCTTTAGCATCACATGTTATTGAGCAGATGATTTCACCCAAAGCTACTTAGAACCGTTGCTAGGCAGTTAGCGTTAAGGTCTGAGGTGCTTTAAGGGGCAGTAACCCTCCAACACAGTGGTGGACTACAGTGGTCAGGGAAACAGTCAGACTGGCAGAGTCCTTCAGAGTGAGGTCCACTCCTTGCGGTGGTTTACTCAGAAGGTTGGCACACACACACACACACACACACACACACACACACACACACACACACACACACACACACACACACACACACGCTGGCATCTCCCTTAAAGATAGGGTGAGAAGACTCAGAGTAGAGACGCTGCTCCTTTGGTAGAGAAAGGAGCCAGTGGAGGTGGTTGGTGCATCTGGTAAGGATGATAGATAGATAGATAGATAGATGGATAGATAGATAGATAGATAGATAGATAGATGGATAGATAGATAGATAGATAGATAGATAGATAGATAGATAGATAGATAGATAGATGGATAGATAGATAGATAGATAGATAGATAGATAGATGGATAGACAGATAGATAGATAGATAGATAGATCTGGTAAGGATGCCCCTTGAGCACTTCACCAAAGAGGTGTTCCAGGCAGCACCAAGACCCAGGACTAGGTGGAGAGATTATACCTCCACACTGGGAACGCCTCAGGATCCCCCAGTCAGAGCTGGTTGATGTGGGGAAGGGAAGTTTGGGGTTCCCCGAGTAGTGTTTAATGCTCTATGGTGAGGGTGTTGTACCAGGTTTGATTCACCGACTAAACAGTTATAATCTCTGATCTCCTGCAGGAGGCGCTGTCGGTCTGTCCTGTACTCAGAGGCCGCGCTCTGAGGTGTGTCTGTCCCAAGGTACTCAACCCTTCACCGTGTTCAACTGACTGACCTTTATACATATTCAATCAACATGTTCTTTTTACTCAAACATACGCCTCTAAAGAGTACAACAAGAGACACTGAATATTTGGAGTGGTCTCTTCATTTTTTTCCAGAGCTGTGTATACTGTATATGTCCTATCTGTGCACTTTCCTGTATTTTATAGTTTTAACATAATGAATAATGTTCTTCATTGGTTTGTACTACATACATTTATATTAATTTAAATGTTTTTATCTGTATAATATTTCCCGTGTGTTATCTCACAGCAGATCCGATCTCGGCTCATATCGGTGGGTCCGTGTTGCTTCCCTTCGACCAGGAGGCGCAGACAGAGCAGGTAGGAGACGCTTTTTATCTATTTTTCATTAAACTAAATATACAATAACAGTACGACATACACATACACAATACACATGAGAGCAAAACATATTTTATATTTGCTTTCCCTGAAATCTCATAACGGATTTTCTCTTTTCCATGTTTTTTGAGTGGAGTTTAATTCTCTGTTCAAATCCCTTTCCCAGTTTAAATCGTTGCTGAAGACTCCCTTTCTTTCTTTCTTTCCCTGATAAAAAACACAAACAGGTAGAGGATGTCAGGTGGACTCACTGCCACCTCATGATGTCACGGACCAACAACTCCTCCTGTCATGGCGGCCGCTGTTCGCTGCTGAAAGACGGATCTCTGAGCTTCGGAAAACTCACAGCAGCCGACGGAGGAACCTACAGGTGAAACTCGAAAGATTAGAATATCGTGCAAAAGTTCATTTATTTCAGTAATTCAACTTAAAAGGTGAAAATAATATATTATATAGACTCTTTACATGCAAAGTGAGATATCTCAAGCCTTTATTTGTTATAATTTTGATTAATATGGCTTACAGCTTATGAGAACCCCAAAATGCAAACAGAAAATCAATGAACAAGGTATTTTCAATACAGAAATGTCAGCCCTCTATAAAGTATAATCATCCATATGTACTCAGTACTTGGTTTGGGCCCCTTTTTGCATGAATTCTTGCCTCAATTCCAATTCATTTTCCATGATATTCTAATAATATGAGTTTCCCCTGTTACAGACTGGAGGCCTTTAACAGCGAGGGGACAAGGGTGACCTGCAGAGACTATCAGCTAGTGGTTGAGGGGGGGGCCAGGGGGCGCACTGTTACCACGGCAACCACGGTGACCTGTCTGTTGCTGTTGTTAATCAGCATCATCATCTTCATGTTACTCATTCTGAAGAGACAGAGACAGACGGCTAAGAGCACAGGTACGTGTGAAACAATAACATTATAATAACGTTAAAGCTGCTCTGAGGAACTTTGAGCTTTTGTTCATTCTAGCGCCCCCCTTTGGACAAAAGTGGTAGTGTTTTTACCACGCCAGCTGTTGTTCCTGGGTGAGCGTACTAATGACAAAGGCATTATGAAAAACTATATAAAAATAGCATTCTTTGCACTGATGGTCTCGTTTGCTGTTACATGTAATTTATGATCATCAGAGGAAAAATGAGACTTTTTCAGAGATATTTAAAAGTTCCTCGTAGCTACTTTAATGATATCACTAGAACTATTCAGCTGAAATTTTAAATGCACCTGCCGCCTGTTACTAACCACTAGCCTGGCATTTGCAGCGCTCCCTGTTGGCCAGGCTCAAAATGCTTCTGAAGATAAGCAACAAGTTTCATGATGATTGAGCGAATGGTCAATGAGTTACGGCCAATTAGCTGCTAAGCCCCGCCCATTTTAAGACGTTTTGGTCAATGGCGGCCATGTTATACAAGCGATCCTGTTCGTTTTGTAGAGACGTGTATCTTAGGCTGTCGAGGCTGTGTGTAAGAGATGGTGGGCACCGTAGATGTAATAGCAGCCACCACCAGTTAGATTCAGGGCCTCTTAGCAGGAATAAGTTTCCCCCTCGCTGTAACATGGTCATAAACCGACCTGTGTGTAGTAAATAATAGTTGGATCAGGTTTGGACTGAGAGTGCACTCAAACTAATCCTCTGTCCCTTTGCCCTGTTGCCCCTTAAAGTTTAGTGTGTTCTCCTAGTGCTCCTGCTCTGTACACACACACACACACACACAACACACACACACACACACACACACACACACACACAAGCAAACACACACACACACACAAGCAAACACACGTACGCACACACACACACACACACACACACACACATTGTTGTGTTTAGAGGGAAATTTAAAAATTAATTTGCAAAAAACTTCTATGGTCCAAGAGGCTTTTTTGTAGAGCACATTGATTTGGTATGGTGGGTAACATAACATTTCAAGCTAATCAGACTTACGGGGCAATACAAAGGGTGTGGCCTGTCAAACATTGTTCCTTCGGTGGATTAATAACAGCGCCGCCATGTTGGGACACATTTTAACACTCTGCCGTTTCAGGTCAACTTGAGGAAAGCGTTTACGTTGTGATGCACGGTGACCGTGGCAACAAGAGCAAAGAGGAGGGGAAGGGGAAGCTGGCGAGAGAGGAGGAGAATATCTATGGTAACACACACACACACACACACACCTACACACACACACACACACACACACACACACACACACACACACACACACACACTTGGGCCGTGTCCAGACTGCCATACTAACGTCCTACTCATACTCATTTTGACTTCAATTTGAGTATGTGACGGTTGGGTATGCGAGTTTGGGTATGTGAGAAATTCCCGGATGAGTACTAACTTCCGGGAAGATTTTGGGTATGAATCGATTGTATACTTTTCCTACTCAACCGCCCCACAATGCACTGGGTCAATTCTACCCGCCCAGGAAAATGAAATATTTTCGAGCAAGTTGCTAGGCAACAACATTGTTTGGGGTCCACGATCTGACAACTGTACGTGCAGTCATTCATAAACTCTTACAATAGATAAGAGATGAAGATAAATACCTAACAACATTAGAGTCACTAAGTGAAATGAGTGAAGTGAGTCTGATAGTGGAGAGAGATCAGAACAGATCGCTGTTCTGTTCCACACACCGCGGCTCGTCCAGCTCAACTCACAGACAGCTGAGTGATTCTGAACCGATTTTCAGGAAAGTTGGTTTGTTATGAACATAGATCAATTGAACATGATGCTGGTTAGGTGTTTGAATTAAATTCAGTTACGAGTTGGTCGCCGACATGCGTTGCCTAAGCGGCTGCTTTAAAGCTGGGGTGGAGAATTTGGGGAGAAAATAGCAGTTGGGATAGATATTTGGACAGTCCCAACAGCCAATAAGAACAGAGAACCGGATTTTTTTTAGAATCGGAATCGCTCTGATTGGTCAAAGTGTACCGCTCATGTTAATTTTTTGACCAATCAGAAATCACATACCCCACCTTTAACTAGAAAGCATTGCGAGAAGTAAATGTATATTCATAGGCCTTCTTTATAGGCCTAAACATATGACCAAGTGGTGTAGCCGTCGCTGTCAAAGATGGCAGCCGTTCTGCACATGCACAAACCATGGTTGCGTTCCGAATCTCATATTCTTTCTTTTTTCTATTCTACATACTACATCCGACGATAAAAATAATCTAGTTAGGATGCAGTAGGCATACTATTGGGACATACTTTACTCTCTTATTTCATCATAACATTGCGCCTTGATCTTGCCTCTTGCTTTTATATCCGTCGCATCCCCGTTTGTTTTCATATGGAGGCTTCGTCGATGTGACGTCACTTCACGTGCGCACTGGATTGTGGGTCAGAATCGCCCAAATAATAATTAATAATAATAATTGATAGGTTTTATATAGCGCTTTATTGCCTAGGCACTCAAAGACGCTTTACAGAGTTCCTGGTTCAATTCGTTCACACACAGTCATACTGGTGGTGGTAAACTACGAGAGTAGCCACAGCTGCCCTGGGGCAGACTGACGGAAGCGTGGCTGCCATTCAGCGCCAACGGCCCCTCCGACCACCAACTCAAACATACAGCAATCATACACATTCACACAAATAGGATGCACTTTTCAACACTAACAATCTTGGCTGCATGAAGTAGGACATCCGGGTACTTCTAACCATCCTAAATCTGGCCACAAGAATCGGGACATCCTAAATCTTTTTTCTACACATATATAGTAGAAAGTATGAGATTCGGAACGCAACCATGTTTTGTATTGACGACACAGATGCTAACAGATGCTAACCGATGCTAACAGATGCTAACAGATGCTAACACATGCTAACACATGCTAACAGATGCTAACATGTGCTCCCTCTTCCTGTCCTCCACAGTCCCGTGCCAGCCTGTTGTTTCCATAGAAACACCGATCACACAGCCGTCCATGGATGAAGAAAACGTCTACATGTGACGACCAATCAGATCGCAGAGCCTTCCCCGGTACACGCCCACTCAGAAACTCTTTATCCATGTCCCATGTCTGGAGCACTGCTGTCACTCGTTTACATGCAGACTCATATTCGGCTAAATAAAGGAATAAGACTTCAACAGGACTTTTAAACTGCATGTAAACACCTTTATCAGATCTACTTCGCACACAAATCGGCACATTAACGGACAAGAGAAGTCGGATAAGAACACCTAGATAATTCGTTCATATTCGGCATTCTCTCTGCATGTAAACAGGGATCGGATATCGCATATCGGAGTTTGCTTCTGCACCTGCTCGAGAAGGAGACAACGTAAAAAAATAGTAGGGTTATTGCATAGATAGTAGGGGAGAGTGGGGTGAGTTGTGCAACTTTTTACTCAAAGTGATTTTAAAGTGAGGCCTTGACAGTTATGTCTCCAACTCAAATATGTACATATATTTCAGGATGTTGTGCATCCCTGGCAATAAAAACTTTGGATCTGGAATAAACTTTTTAAGAAATATAGCTTTCGGAAAAAAAGTTGTCTTGTCGCACAAATCACCCCACAATGTGCATTTGGAGAAAATAAGATAGGGTGAATTGTGCCAATTTATATATATCTCAAAAACTGTAATGCAAGACAAATCCATTAGACAATCACTTATTTAAGGTGTATTTAAAGTAAATAAAGTAAATAGTTGACAAAGATTGAAGGTACATTTTCTTAAACAAAGCCTAGCAGATCTAGGTGGTTTTGCCTGCAAAGCTCACAATGACAAAGTCACCATCATCATCTTTCTGGCCATCTGAACTCTCATCAGTGGTGTCGTTAAGTGGAATTGAGATGTCACTCTCTTCTGAGCTACTGTAGACAATCACTTTCTTTTGGTGACCAGCGTATACAGCCATGCCACTGGCACAACTCTCAGAAATGTACTTTGCACTAGTTGCTCCGTGCTTGTGGAAACAACTGCTACCTGACAAATGTGATTCCCCCTACATTTCTGCCTTTAAATCAAGGCTCAAAACCCATATGTACACCCTGGTGTTTCCTCCCCATTAACCTCTGCACTACTTACTTACCATCGTTCAATCATTATAGAAACTAAATCAATGAATCTAGAACTATAATAATAAACTAATAATAGAAATATTGGATTTAAACTCAGCAGTCGACCGTAAAACTAATAAATGTCTTCACAACAAAACATAAAGTTTAGTGCATGATCATCTGCTCAAACAGTTTATCACTGTATAGTGGCATCACTATATTATATTCTATAATTTAATAATAATCATTGTTACTCTTTTCCTTCCGTCTCAGTCGTCCCTCATAGTTTTGGTGTCTGTATTGAACTAAATGTTGTGGATTAAGTTAAATGTTGTTACCTTATTAGTCAATGGCTACACACGTGAAATAAGGCTCTGATATACCCTCTAAAGAAACACAGGTTGCGTTCCGAATCTCATACTCTTTCTTTTCTCTATTCTACATACTACATCCGACGATAAAAAGAATCTAGTTAGGATGCAGTAGGCATACTATTGGGACGTACTTTTACTCTCTTATTTCATCATAACATTGCGCCTTGATCTTGCCTGTTGCTTTTATATCCGTTGCATCCCCGTTTGTTTTCATATGGAGGCTTCGTCGATGTGACGTCACTTCACGTGCGCATTGGATTGTGGGTCAGAATCGCCCAAATAGGATGCAGTTTTCAACACTAACAATCTTTGCCGGATGAAGTAGGACATCCGGGTACTTCTAACCACCCTAAATCTGGCCACAAGAATCGGGACATCCTAAATCTTTTTTCTACATACTATATAGTAGAACGTGCGATTCGGAACGCAGATTCTAGATCTGTTTTTCTGTTTGGTTTGAGATTCCCATCTGGAGATAAAACGTCCACGTTGGCATCGCCGCCTGTTTCCACTGATCAGAACATGTGACTCATCTGAACTGAATTCAGCCTGGTGTGTGTGTGTGTTGTGTGTGTGTGTGTGTGTGTGTGTGTGTGTGTGTGTTGTGGTGTGTGTGTGTGTGTGTGTGTGTGTTGTGTGTGTGTGTGTGTGTGTGTGTGTTGTGTGTGTGTGTGTGTGTGTGTGTGTGTGTGTGTGTGTGTGTGTGTGTGTGTGTGTGTGTGTGTGTGTGTGTGTGTGTGTGTGTGTGTGTGTGTGTGTGTGTGTGTGTGTGTGTGTGTGTGTGTGTGTGTGTGTGTGTGTGTGTGTGTGTGTGTGTTTGTTGTGTGTGTGTTGTGTGTGTGTGTGGGTGTGTGTGTTTTCTGTGTGTGTGTGTGTGTGTGTGTGGTTTGATGTGCAGCAGCTGCAGATAATAAATTCACCCACAAAGAACCAAAACACCAGAGACAGAGACAAACTGATCCAGACACACTTCATGAATCAGAAAATACTTCAAAACAAAATGATATTCTGAGAAACTGAATGAAAGGAATAAGTTAAAGCTGGGTGGAGAATTTGGGGAGAAAATAGCAGTTGGGATAGAGATTTGAACAGTTGACAGTCCCAACAGCCAATAAGAACAGAGAATCGGACTTTTTTTTTTTTTTTTATAATCGGAGCTTGCTCTGATTGGTCAAGTGTACGTATGTTATTTTGACAATCAGAATCTCCCACTTAGTATTTAATACTTAATCTGCCAACTCTACGTAACGTTTTAATTAGTATATTACTCTCACCATTTAATTATGCTACATTATTCACCACTGTGTAAATGTTTCAATTGTTTCTCTTCACCTGTTGTTTGTATTGATGATTTGGTGAATGTTATTATTGTTGTTTCCTTTGAATGTTGAATCGACGTCATAAATGAGGTCACCCTCAATGGTCTCTCGAGATAAATAAAGTTAATGAATAAGAATTTAGTCAATTTAGTCTATTCTAAACAGGGCACATTGAAATTATCTTTTCTCATCTCCCCTCTCAAGTTTTTCATTCCAGAGGGGGTCCTCACACAGGGTCAAGCATAGTACAGCGCCCCTGGAGCAGTTTGGGGTTAAGTGTCTTGCTCAAGGACACGATGGCAGAGATAGTGGGCACCGTAGATGTAATAGCAGCCACCACTAGTTAGATTATAAATGTGCAAAAAAAATTAAATTGGTTCATCCTAGCCTGAGAAAAGGCAGAAAGAGTTTTTTATGGTCTCACTGTCTAACCCTACGTTTTCCTTACTGTGACATCACAGTAAGGGTCAAGGGATTAACAGGACAGCTGGGCCAAGGGAGGACAGAGGGAAGAAAAACCTCATTCATTATATTATAATAGTGATTTTATAACGATAGAACGCTGGTTCCGTTTGGGTGAAGTATTCCTTTAACAGTGACAGTGAAAACGGCGAGTCGTGATGACACCATCGGCTGCTGCATGAAACGTAGCTTTATTCAGAAACAGGATTATTTGGTACAAACATCAGGATGCTAAAGCTAAGCTAACGTTGCTAAAGCTAAGCTAAAGCCCCTATCTCCTGGGCTGCGACTGTTTGCTACAAGTTGGAGACTGCATTCAGAGGGAGTCTCTAAACTGTCTCCAAACATTCGCGGAGGTCTCAATTTCCTCGCATGAGTCGCAGAGCCGCGCAGTCCTGTCGCTTGAATTTTGAACATGTTCAAAAAAAGTGTGCGACAAAATCTAGTCTCAGGTGTCTCAAACGCGTTGCAAACCCTTCTCAATTTAGTTTCCGTGAGTCAGAAAGTGTGTAGACAACTTTGCGAGGGTTTGGCGATATATGAAACTAAATTTGACTGATTTGAGACAAAAATGAGACTGACATTCCGTTCGTGCGACGCTCGCCAGACGTTCGCGAGACATAATGCGACCTCCCGGCAAGTGTTGGCCAGGACATTCGCAAACGTGTCGTGAGGAACCAACTCAGTGAGACTGCAAGATAAAATTGTCGCTAATTCGCGATATTTTCTCGCAATTTTGTGTCTCCAACTTGTCGCACACTGTCGCAGCCCAGTGAGATCGGGGCTTAACGCTAAAGCTAAGCTAACGTTGCTTCATGGCGAACGTGACTGTTGAACATGGAGGTGAACTTTAGCTCGCGCTGCAGTCTGTCTCGTTAAGAGTTCGTTAGCGTTATGCTAGCAGGAAGTGAGCAAGCTGCACATGCGCCATCGTGAGTGAACGATATAAAAGTGTTGATATAATTATAACCGTGTGTGTGTTGTGTGTGTGTGTAGTCGTGTGTGTGTGTGTGTGTGTGTAGTAGTCGTCGTATTGTCCTGTGTGTAGTGTGTGTTGTTGTGTGTGTGTGTGTGTCGCTATAGTCCTGTGTGTGTGTGTGTGTGTGTGTGTGTGTGTTTGTTGTGTGTGTGTGTGTGTGTGTGTGTGTGTGTGTTGTGTTGGTGTGATGTGTGTGTGTGTGTCTCTATAGTCCTGTGTGTGTGTGTGTCTATAGCCTGTGTGTGTGTGTGTACACATCTCTATAGCCCTGTGTGTGTGTGTCTTTATAGTCCTGTGTGTGTGTGTGTGTGTGTGTGTGTAGCTACATCTCTATAGTCCTGTGTGTGTGTGTGTGTGTGTGCCATCTCTTAGCCCTGTGTGTGTGTGTGTGTGTGTGTGTCTCTATAGTCCTGTGTGTGTGTGTGTGTGTGTGTGTGCACATCTCTATAGTCCTGTGTGTGTGCTCTCAGTCCGTTCCCTCTTCAGCAGATCAATCCTCCGTCTCTCGTTCAGAAGCTGCTGGATACGTTTGTTATGAGTCCGCTCCCGCACCGGAGGCATCCGCCGCACAAAGTAGTTCCCCTGGCTCCGCGTGATGTCACTGCCGTCCAACCCCACGATGCGGTACGGCACCTCGTCCAATGAGTTGTTCTCTTTCTTAGACAGGGACTGTGTTGGCGAAGGGCTCTCCAGCAACACTGACTGCCCCTTTAATATTGGGCTGTCCAGACTCACAGACTGCCCCTTTAATATTGGGTCTGACTGCCACTTTAATATGGACTGTTCTGACAGAGGGGGTGTTGGGGTTGGGGTTGATGTTGGTTCAGTTTTAAACTCTTTCTTAACACTCGGTTGAGTTTCAGTCCGTCGTGCTGACTTCCTGTTGTGATATGACGTCATAGCCGCGATGATGATGTCACGAGTAGAATCAGCTGTTGATTTTGTTGTCGACGGGTTGAAGGCGGAGGGTTTTAAACTCAAACTCAAACTGTGACTGTGGCTGTGACTGTGACTGTGACTGTGACTGTGACTGTGACTGGGACTGTGACTGGGACTGGGACTGGGACTGTGACTGGGACTGTGACTGGGACTGGGACTGGGACTGTTACTGGGACTGTGACTGTGGGTAGTTGCTACAGACGGCGGCGCTCTGGTGGTAGTGGTCGTTTTCCTCTTGAATAAATGAGCCGGGGCAGTTTTTCTGGTTCGTCTGGTCGTGGTGGAAGCTGTAGTAGTAGTTGTTGTAGGGGCAATAGTGGTAGTTGTAGGGGCAATAGTGGATGTTTGAGGGGCAATAGTGGGTGTTTGAGGGGCTATAGTGGGTGTTTGAGGGGCTATAGTGGGTGTTTGAGGGGCTATAGTGGGTGTTTGAGGGGCAATAGTGGGTGTTTGAGGGGCGATAGTGGGTGTTTGAGGGGCTATAGTGGGTGTTTGAGGGGCTATAGTGGGTGTTTGAGGGGCAATAGTGGGTGTTTGAGGGGTAGGTGGGGCAGCTGGGGCAGTTTCAGTCGTGACATACGGATCCTCGTAGGAAGAATATTCGTCATAACCGTCGTATTCCACGTAAACAAAGTCCGTGATGCTGCTGATGGTGGTGGTTGCCATGGTGGTGGTTGCCGTGGTGGTGGTTGCCGTGGTGCTTGGGGGCGGAGCCACAGTGACGCCTGGTGATGTAACGCCTGTGATGTCACGTGTGATGTCACCGCTGTCAGACCAGGAAGTGGTGAAGGCCGACTTCGTCATCGGCTCGGTGGTTAAACTCCATGTCGAGCTGTGAGACAGAAATCAAATCAAATCAGTTTTATTTCTACAGCCCAATATCACAAAGATCTATCTATCTATCTATCTATCTATCTATCTATCATCCATCCATCCATCCATCCATCCATCCATCCATCCATCATCCTTTCCATCCATCCATCCATCCATCCATCCATCCATCCATCCATCCATCCATCCATCCATCCATCCATCCATCCATCCATCCATCCATCCATCCATCCATCCATCCATCCATCCATCCATCCATCCATCCATCCATCCATCCATCCATCCATCCATCCATCCATCCATCCATCCATCCATCCATCCATCCATCCATCCATCCATCCATCCATCCATCCATCCATCCATCCATCCATCCCATCCATCCATCCATCCATCCATCCATCCATCCATCTATCTATCTATCTATCTATCTATCTATCTATCTATCTATCTATCTATCTATCTATCTATCTATCTATCTATCTATCTATCTATCTATCTATCTATCTATCTATCTATCTATCTATCTATCTATCTATCTATCTATCTATCTATCTATCTATCTATCTATCTATCTATCTATCTATCTATCTATCTATCTATCTATCTATCTATCTATCTATCTATCTATCTATCTATCTATCTATCTATCTATCTATCTATCTATCTATATCTATCTATCTATCTATCTATCTATCTATCTATCTA
>CM047519.1:1082144-1084644 GCA_026122265.1 Ammodytes dubius | reverse complement strand
GTAGAGCTGTCAGACACTCTATGTGAAGTCAGTGAATTTAAAATTGGAGTCAGTGATTCTGGAGAACGTTTGTTGTCAAAAATCACTTTTTGTCAAAATCAGTGAATATCTCCTCATGATCCACTACCAAAACGTAATGTGTGTGTGCACTGTAAAAATAAATCCGTTGTTAATACACAGCATGGGCTCTGTAAATGTGGATTTTGCTAGCAATGATGGGACCTTCGTTTACATACCTGTGTGTGTGTTAGTAACGGCCCCCACACACATCCTGCGTCTACCTCTGGAGCGCGTCGCCTTACCTTACTGCTGCCTCTCTCGGACTTTTCTCGGACACACATGCAACGTCTCAGCAGCTGCTGCTGCTGCAGCGCTGCTTCTAAAAGCCCTATCTTTCTACATAGAGTTTTCATAGATAATTCCCATTAAAAATGAAGTTCTTTCATGTCATCTATGATGCATATGATTTATATTGAGTCTGGACAGTAATCCGTGCGCCCCATTGCCATTTTTTTTCTTTTCTTTTGCCATATTTTCGCTTGTTGGAAGTTTTATTTTGAAGGGGACACACCAGGAAATGGTGAAACTACAGCGAAAGCTTCCAGTATGAAGTCAATATGACTCTCAGCAGAGTATTTCAAAAATCACTTTACTGATTTATACGGGAGAGAGAGAGGGGGGTGTGGTCGGGGAAGAAGAAGGCCGTAGACACAGATAGAGCAACGGAAAACTGTTGCGCTCATCATGATCTTTTTTATTTCTTCACTATATTGGATCCCTATGTGTCATTTATCCAAAAATGAAATGCCAGAACTAATTGAAAATTAGGTTTTAAATCCCTCGGATTTTGATTGCACAATTAAATCGTGAAATAAAGGGATTATTCGCGTATACGACTGAGGGATGTTTTATTTTGAAATAAACACACCGGGTAAACGTGTAACTAGACTGAATGCTGCTGGTATGACTGTCAGCAGAGTATTTCTCTATCAGTTAAAGCACAGAGACGCGAGAGAGACGCGCTGCTCTCAGAAAAAAATAGGCGAGCCTCCTGAGGTGAAGGGGAGCGGCGCTGCAGACGTGCCTCCGACGTGCCTCAGCAGTGCGTCTGAGGTTGGATGTGTGCTCGCTCTACGTTGATTTCACAGTCTGTGACCAAAAGTCAGACGCAGACGCGAGGTAGACGCGCAGTAGAGGTAGGATGTGTGTGGAGGCCGTTAGTGTGTGTGTTAGTTAGTGAGTGAGTGAGTGAGTGAGTGAGTGAGTGAGGTGAGTGAGTGAGTGAGTGTTTTAACAGACTCACCATCAGCAGAACATCATATTTCAGCGGCCCCTCGGTCTGCACTGACTCCTCCCCCTCGGTGTTGCTGTACTCCCAGGCCACGCCCTTTTCTATCACCGCTCGGGATTCTGGGAAATCGAGTTCATCGTTGAGGAAGAGGTGACCGGTCTCCTGGTTCTTCACCGCTGTAGAAGCAAAATAAAGGTTATACATATTTATTTACATTTCTTCAAATATCTTTCATTGAAATCATTTGTGCAGTTTATTGTGCTTTGATTTTATTTTTTTCATGATGTTTTGTGTTGTGTTATGAGTCTGTACAGTAGGCTACTTTGGTCGAATCATATTGTTTTGAAATGTGATGTATCATGGGGCGCTCCGGTGGTGTAGTGGATAGAGGGCGTACCATATTGGCTCCGGCCTTCGTTGCAGTGGTCGCGGGTTCAAATCCGACCCGTGGACCTTTACTACAGGTCAGCCCCCCTCTCTCTCTCTCTCTCTCTCTCTGTCTCTCTCTCTCTCTCTCTCTCTGTCTCTCTCTCTCTCTCTTTAATAAAGCTTGAAAATGCCAAAAAAGAATCTGTCCTCCATTTTGGCTCTTACCCAGGATGTGCGGCGTGCCTTTGAACTCCTGGATCAGAAGATGTCTCGCTCCTTTAGGAATCTCAAGGATCTTCAGGTAACCTACGGCAACGCAGCAGCAACAAAGATCAGGCAAGTGTCTTTGATAGTTAATAATAATAATAATAATAATAATAATAATAATAATAATAATAATAAATAATAATAATAATAATACATTTTATTTATATAGCGCTCTTCTCTCACTCAGAGCGCTTAAAAGTGGAGTCAGTGATTCAGAGCAGTTTACAGAGCCTAGGCTGTGTATTAACTAGGGCTGGGTATCGTCAAGGACTTCGCGATACGATACGTATCACGATACACTGGTCACGATACGATATATCACGATATATCACGATATATTGCGTATCTTGATATATCACGATATATTGCGATATTCCATAAACAAGTTGCCTTGTCAAACATAACAGCACAATATATTGATAATTGCACAGACAAATGAAGTCAAAACTATTTCATTCACAACTTCCTTTACCATTTTCTTCCTTTTTTTTTTGGTTTTGGCAAATGATCAAACACTGCTGCAGCTGCCATAACATCAAAATAACAAATCCAATTCACTCTTGTACTAACTGT
>CM047519.1:1069644-1072144 GCA_026122265.1 Ammodytes dubius | reverse complement strand
TGAGCTGCAGGACTCTGAAGAAGACTTCTCAGAGGAATCAGAATTTCCACTCAATTCCTCCACGACGGTGAGTGCTATTTCCTCCAGCGAAGATGAGACAGAGGATCCTGTCCATCCTAATGAGTGGACAGCGAAGAACGGGCAAGTGTGGTCTCCATCTCATGCCAACACCCTCAGCTACATTCCCACCCCCACCGGCATGGTTCCAGGGCCTACACGCTATGCCATTTCTAGGATCCATGATATTGCATCCTCGTTTGACCTTTTTATCATTCCGGAAATGGTCTAGCTGATGGTGGAAATGACCAACCTACAAGGGAGACGTACAGTGACAGGTTGGTGTGATGCAGAGAAGCAGTCATATTTCAGGATCCTCTGTCTCATCTTCGCTGGAGGAAATAGCACTCACCGTCGTGGAGGAATTGAGTGGAAATTCTGATTCCTCTGAGAAGTCTTCTTCAGAGTCCTGCAGCTCACTGTCTGACTCTGAAGACTGCTCCAGGACCATCTCTAAAACCTGTGTATCTTTAATATTCCTCTTCATTGTGGCTTCTTATTTTTCTCCAGCTCTTTCTCCTTCTCTTTCTCTGCCCACTACTGGAATGACACCTCAGCCAAGCTGCATGTTTAACTTTGGCTGTGAAAGCAGCCAGGTGCATAAACACACTAACTGTTGTTTTCCTTTTTGTTTTTGAGTACATCAAAGGCAGAAGGCCATGTTTTACTTAAGCACCTCACATGAAACACATCCTTCAAAAGATGCCCTTTTCACCCCTGAAATGATCAGTGCATGCTTACAGTTTCACACAGACTCTCACACACGCACACACACACACACACACACACACACACACACACACACACACACACACACACACACACACACACACACACACACACACACACACACACACACACACACACACACACACACACACACACACACACACACACACAAAAGCTAGCTGGGCTCCCCTGGTAGTCACACGGTATTAGAACGGTCAATAATACAAGAATTTCATGCATGGACCTACAATGGGAAAATAGTTAAATCTAGTGGAATACAGTAAAAATGTCAAATATGACTGCTTCTCTTCTAAAATAAATGCTAACATTACAAAATGCATGGTTTAATAGTAGAAATGCAATGAGATTAAAAAAGGTGGTTTTCAATGGAAGTGGATGGGGCACTTTCTGCCTCGAAGGAATATCTGGCACTACATAGAAAATACTAATGCAATCAAATCAAATTGGTTGCTAATCTTTGACATATCCAGGACTCCAATCACCATTAATGCCACATCCCTCTACTATTTGTATTATGGAAAATAATTAACTTTTTGTGTTTTTTTGTAAAAAATATTGAAATAATTCAAATACTTAAACTGGCATTTAATGGGTTAAAATCCTGAAAATGATTGAATGTTTGGTAGTTTTGAGCCGGTAAGAAGTTGTTTAAGAGATGTATGCAAAAAAAAGTAGAAAAAAATATTGATGTATGATGATTTAATAGCACTTTTTGTGAGTGTGTACATTTTTGGGTCGAAGAGGCTGAGAGGGTAGTAAATGTTTCACCTGGCACTACATAAAAAATACTAATGCAATCAAATACATTTTGTTGCTAATCTTTGACATATCCAAGACTCCAATCACCATTAATGCCACATCCCTCTACTATTTGTATTATGGAAAATAATTAACTTTTTGTGTTTTTTTGTAAAAAATATTGAAATAATTCAAATACTTAAACTGGCATTTAATGGGTTAAAATCCTGAAAATGATTGAATGTTTGGTAGTTTTGAGCCGGTAAGAAGTTGTTTAAGAGATGTATGCAAAAAAAAGTAGAAAAAAATATTGATGTATGATGATTTAATAGCACTTTTTGTGAGCGTGTACATTTTTGGGTCGAAGAGGCTGAGAGGGTAGTAAATTTACTGACAGAGAATAAAAGACATCTGAGAGTAAAGGATATTGGATTTTAAAAATTTGACTCAAAAGAATAGTTCCTGCAAAAAATCATGCCAAAAGCTTTACCACAGCAAAAAATTATCACCAAATCAAAAAAAAAAGTCTTCAAAAATGTACAAAAATGGGCGAGGAGGCCACAAGGGATAAAGCAGCATGGAAAATTAGGAAATACATCTTGTAGGCCTACACTAGCATGCTCCTGCTCGTTTTGCGCGCAGAGCTGCAGAAACACCACACTTGCTAGTACATTAATTGTTCAGCACTAAAATTAAAAATAGTTTTATTTTTATTAAAAAATAACAAAATAAAATGTACTAAAAATAAAAATAGTTTTATTTTAATTTTTTTTTCGGTTTTTACTTTGCACTGGAAGAAACATTAATAGCGGTGAAGCAAGATTGCCATTTACCATTTCCCAGGTTGCTAAAATGTGCTTTTTTTTATTTAGGCTGCCCCCTAGCGGCAGGAGTGAGCATTTTGGTTATTTCTTTAAAAATTCATAACTCCTCACAGGAATGGGCTAGAGACTTT
>CM047519.1:1059644-1064644 GCA_026122265.1 Ammodytes dubius | reverse complement strand
TTGTATAGTAATACAGTCATGCTGATCATATTATAGAAAACTATGATCAAATTAATCATAATTTCCAGCAAATATTTTTAGAAAAAAATATGGATTTTTTTTTCAATAGCTTCCAAATTATGTGACTCACTGACTCACAATCAACCACAGAAATACCCAGGACACACCAGTGACCTCATTAGATGGGAGTATAATGCATATTCTAATTTACATTTAAAATGTTTATGGAAAATCCCCACGTTCCTATTCAATAGCTTCACTAGATGACTGTAAATATATTCATGGCTTCGTGTTTCTTGGAATAGTTATTTTTAACTATAAAGTTCTGGAGAAGTGTTAGAACTTCGCTCCTAAAAAGCTTAAAGAGTCGTAGAACCCTCGGGACGTGTTCTGTTCATCTGGAACGACGTTTCACTGATTAAATCCTCTTTCCTGTTTATTGTTGTGGTTCAGTTGGTCCAGAATGACTCATTCCTTTATATGGACTTCATGTGTCTCAGAGGAGAATGTAACAGACTTTAGAACAGCTCTGTTTTAAGGTCCAGATGTCTCTCATTGATCTGGTTGTGTGTGTGTGTGTGTGTGCGTGTGCGTGCGTGTGCGTGTGTGCGCGTGTGTGTGCGTGTGCGTGTGTGTGTATTGCGTCCTGCTGTCCTGTTTTTCACCGGAACATTTAGTGAGGACTAACTTGGAACATCTGTCTGAGTCGGTCTTCAACTCTCAAAACAATAATGTTGATTCATCAGAGAGTCACGGAGAGATTCTTATTATTCTTTGTCAGATTAATCCCATGACAGACAGGAACAGCTGAGCATATTAAAACACTAAGAATGAATCCCCATTCTCTTTGTCCGAGCAGTGTTGGCTGCATTCCAACTCTCAAACTCTTTCTTTTTTCTATTCTACATACTTCATCTGATCATAAACAGTATCTAGTTAGCAAGCAGTATGCTACAACTGGGACATACTTTAACTTATTTATTTCATCCTAACATGGCTCCTTGATCTTGCCTCTTGCTTATATATCCGTCTCATCGCTGGTTGTTTTCACTGGGAGGCTCAGTCCATGTGATGTAACTTCTGCTGCAGTGGATTGTGGGTCAGAACCTCCATAAACACTAAAAATCACCACCGGATGTAGTAGGACATCTGGGTATTTTTCAGCATGCTGCATCTGACATCATGTATTGGGACAAACTAAATCTGTTTCTACCAGACTAAATAGCAGGGAATGATGGGGACTGGAACACACACACATGCACCTGGCCCGGCCGTCTCATTAACTGTTTTTATTGAGTTGGCCGTGAAACTAAAGTTTTAAACTCTTTTTATTCTGAGTTGTTTGGATAAAGAGTTCTGTTCAGATAATAATGAGTTCAACATGGAGAATGTTTCATATCAGGAAATAGCCATCTCCTTTTGATCTGTTTGATCTGTTTGATGAACTGAAAAATTTGGACAAAACAAAAGATATATCCATGTTTTTAGTAATGTAAGACAGACAGAGAGACAGACAGACACAGACAGACAGACAGACAGACAGATAGACAGACAGACAGACAGACAGACAGACAGACAGACAGACAGACGGACAGACACACACACAGACTCACACAGACAGACAGACAGGCAGACAGACAGACACACACACAGAGAGACAGACAGACAGACAGACAGACACACACAGACAGACTCACACACAGACAGACAGGCAGACAGACAGACACACACACAGAGAGACAGACAGACAGACAGACAGACTCACACACACACACACAGACAGACAGACAGACAGACAGACAGACAGACAGACTCACTATGTTCATGAGAGTGAGTAGATACTTCTGGATGTTATCTCGACCGTGGAACAGAACGACTGAATAATCCACCGCCAGCAAAACCTGGAAGAGAGACAAGGCAGGTAAAAACACTTAGGGCCCGTGTCCACCTAGCGCCTTTTTCCCACCGCAAGCGCCATTTTTCAATTGATTCCCAATGAGAAGCGGCCGCTCGCGTTTTTGCCTTTTTGTGCGGCCGCTTCGAGATTCTCCAGTTGAAAAAAGTTTAACTTTTCAGAAAGGCGGCGGGGACGTCAGCGCCGCTTTTTTTCAAAGGGCCAATCAGATAGTAGATCGTCGGGACTCGTCGCCTTGGCAACAAAGAAGACGGAAGAGAAACTGCTTTTTCCGTCTCTGTTTACCCAAACTGTACGAAAATAGTGACTTAAAATGACCAGAACAGAGGGAGGAGAGCCCGTTTGTGGGAGCAGATTTGGCAAACTCTTGATTCGCTGTATTTTTTATCTCCTACGGATCGTTTCATGCGCACACGTCAGCCTACAACTTGCTCCGTGTGTGTTTGCAAGAGCCGCGATAACTCCTCATCCAAACAGAGGATGGTGGAAAGTATTCTCTGTTTCATAAGACTACTCATATTAAAATGTAACGATTTAAATAGAAAACAGCAAGCCTTAACAGCCTTAAACCATGTTGATAGGTCTGACTGACAGGTGACAATCAGCTTTTTTTCTCCCCCGATCACAGCGCTCTCTCTCCCAGCTCATAAAACGCTTGAAAAAAGCGCTCGAAAAAAACGCTCAGTAGACACACTCCCGAGCGCACAGCCAGCGTTTAGCGCTGGGAAAAGGCGTTAGGTGGATACGGGCCCTTAGGACATCCAGTGTTAATACACAGCCTGGGCTCTGTAAACTGGTATGTAAACAAAAGCTAGTAAGATGCCCGTTTACAGAGCACACTTTTCGCTCTTTTCAGCGCACACACAGTACAGACAGGTAGTGGATCATGAGGAGATATTCACTGATTTTGACAACAAGCGCTCTCCAGAATCACTGATTCCACCTTTAATGCTCCTGATAGCATTGCTAGCGTCTCCTATGTAAAGCAATGGGCAGAGTTAGCATGCTAGCGTCTCCTATGTAAAGCAATGAGCAGAGTTAGCATGCTAGCGTCTCCTATGTGAAGCAATGGGCAGATTTAGCATGTTAGCTTCTCTTCTTCACTGACCTCAATGTTAAACAGCTCGGCCTCTTCGATGTAGCGTCGCTGTCGAGTCGAGCTCAACACGTTCTGGGTCAGAGCGTCTAACAGAGGACCTGCACACACACACACACACACACACACACACACACACACACACACACACACACACACACACACACACACACACACACACACACACACACATATACACACACATAAATATTATAAAACCTATTTGAAAGAAGAAAAAAAAAGCTTGTTTACTGTTAAGACAATAAAGCAACTTAAACCTGCAGTGTGAAGAATTTTGGGTTTTATTTCCTCGCAGATTTTGTAGAAAGTAATTATAATATCCATAAGTACATTTAGTTTAGTGCATAATAGCCGAAAAAAAAGTTTTTAATTATTATTTTTTCCTCAGAAAGGGTTTCATATATGTCCATATTTCTGCATATTTTCGACCAAGGCCTAGTGCCGCCATCTTGAAAGTGTCATAGTTGGAATGTCATCAGGTGCATTGTTTAAAATTTAGAATTGTTCTTGTCCTTGAAGGCCACTGTAGCTTCTGTTATTATTCTAAAGGGTTGGTGTTACCCAGGGAGCGTTGCATTCTAGAACTTACTTGATGATGTCATATTACACACTGCACCTTTAACTTAACAACCAGCATCAGTCATAAACCATCTCAAGCCAAAGGAAAATCTTGTGAGAATTAGAGGATTATTATTTTTTTTTTTCAAATTTTTCCATGACCAGTTACTGATGCCAAACTTGAAATATGCATAATACACACACACACACACACACACACACACACACACACACACACACACACACACACACACACACACACACACACACACACACACACACACACACACACACACACACACACACACACACACACACACACACACACACACACAGTGATGGAAACTCAGCTACTGTCTGTTTTTCTTTCGACCTCAAACAAAGTGAGCGCCTCTTCAGTGACCGCAGCACTACAATGTCTCAGATTCTTTCCACTTGGCTCCCTGGCTGGAGACTCAGAAATATGACTTTCCACACACACACACACACACACACACACACACACACACACACACACATAGAAATATGACTTTCATTTGCTGTCGATGTTTTCTTGCATTTTTTTTTTTACATACAAACATAAAACAAACAAATACTAAAGACAGACTAAATAAACACACACAATTAGAGCTGCGACGAGTAGTGTTTTGGTCCGTAAAATGTTGAAAAAATGTTCATCAATTTTTTCAAAGCCCATGTTGACGTCCTCGAATGTATTGTAATGTCCAACACACACGGATATTTCAGTTTACTGTCATAATAGGATTAAAGAAACCAGAAAATATTCACACTTGAGAAGTTGAAATCAGAGAATTTGGACTTTTTCTACAAAAAAAAAAGAAAATCTCAAAACGAGCAATCGATTATCAAAATGGTTTGCTATCGTTGTTTCAGTGATTGTTGAGCATTAGATGATAAATGGACTTCATCTTGTTTTCTTTAATCCTATTATGACAGTAAACTGAAATATCCGTGTGTGTTGGACATTATAATACATTTGAGGACATCAACATGGGCTTTGAAAAATTGATCAACATTTTTTCAACATTTTCTGACATTTTACGGACCAAAACACTAATCGTTGCAGCTCTAACTGTGTGTGTTTATTTAGTCTGTCTTTTGTTTTTGTTTGTTTTATGTTTGTATGTTACACAGAACAATTAGCAGCTAGTAAGTTACTTAAAGTGTCTACGAGGAACTTTCAAATATTTCTGAAACAGTCTCATTTTTCCTCTGATGATCATAAATTACATGTAACAGAAAAACGAGACCATCAGTGCAGAGAATGCTATTTTTTATATAGTTTTTCTTAATGCCTTTGTCATGGGTATACGCTCACCCAGGAACAACAGCTGGCGTAGTTAAAACACTACTGCTTTAGTCCAAAGGGGGGCGCTAGAATGAACACAC
>CM047519.1:1049644-1057144 GCA_026122265.1 Ammodytes dubius | reverse complement strand
ATGCAACTGGAACCTTTTACCTTTAAAATGAAGAGTGGATGTGAAAGCTGGGACATGTATATATAATGTTAGTGAACGCTCCCTGTATCCAGGACACATTGATAACTCTGGGCTGTTGTGGGTTAAACTAGCTATTCACCAAGAGTTGCTGAGCAGATAGACTCTAAAGGTTGGGGTCACTGGGGAAGTAACGAAACCACCTATGTACGGACATGTCTTTGACTTGTTGTTGCACAGAGGATGAGACCGATCTGTCTATTAGTAGAAGATTAAGACACGTGATACACCCCAACACACGATATAAGCCACAATTCGGCACTACAGTGTTCTCAAGTAAAATTATCATCTTTAAAAAAAACTCTCATTTGTATAATATCATATCTACGGAAGAGGATTAGGGCCACACATGAAAAAAAAAAGGTTAAAAAAAAAAAAAAAAAAGTTCTGACTTTATTCTCAGAATTCTGACTTTTTTTTTCATTAAATTCTGACTTTTTTTTTTGTTCATGAAATTCTGACTTTTTTTTCATGGAATTCTGACTTTTTTTTGTTCATGGAATTCTGACTTTTTTTTTTGTTCATGAAAAAAAAAAGTCAGAATTCTGACTTTAAAGTCAGAACTACGGGTACTTGTAAGGACCAACCTCCGTGGGAGAGCCTACTTGTGCAAAAATGACTTCCCTTAGCGACTTATTGCGGGTTCGAGGGGTTCAAGAAGAAGTTGTTTGTTAATGGAAGACCAAAAGGTGAGTGAAACTGTAATATGTGTTGTTTTGGTACAGGGTGCATGTCTTTTAATAGGTATATTAACGAAATGGCTTCTTCAGGAACCCCTCGAACCCGCAAGAAGTCGCTAATGGAAGCCATTTTAGCACAAGTAGGCTAGGGCTACTGGCTACTCTCATGGATGGCTACTCTGCATGTGGTTTCCTCCTACTGCATAAAGCAAAGTGTCTCTCCCACGTAGGTTGGTCCTTACAAGTACCCGTAGTTCTGACTTTAAAGTCAGAATTCTGACTCTTTTTTTTTCATGAACAAAAAAAAAGTCAGAATTCCATGAACAAAAAAAAAAAGTCAGAATTCATGAAAAAAAAATCAAATTCATGAACAAAAAAAAAGTCAGAATTTATGACAAAAAAAAGTCAGAATTCATAACAAAAAAAAAAGTCAGAATTCCATGATCAACAAAAAAAAAGTCAGAATTCATGAACAAAAAAAAGTCAGAATTTCATGAACAAAAAAAAGTCAGAATTCCATGAACAAAAAAAAGTCAGAATTCTCATGACAAAAAAAAAGTCAGAATTCCAGAACAAAAAAAAGTCAGAATTCCATGAAAAAAAAGTCAGAATTCATGAAAAAAAAAAGTCAGAATTCCATGAACAAAAAAAAGTCAGAATTCCATGAAAAAAAAGTCAGAATTTATGAACAAAAAAAAGTCAGAATTCCATGAAAAAAAAAAAGTCAGAATTTCATGAAAAAAAAAGTCAGAATTTAATGAAAAAAAAAAGTCAGAATTCCATGAAAAAAAAAAGTCAGAATTCCATGAACAAAAAAAAGTCAGAATTTCATGAAGCAAATAAAAAAAGTAGAATTCCATGAACAAAAAAGAGAATTCAGAACAAAAAAAAGTCAGAATTCCATGAAGCAAAAAAAAAGTCAGAATTCATAAAAAAAAATCAGAATATGAAAAAAAAAGTCAGAATTCATGAAAAAAGTCAGAATTCTGAAATAAAGTCAGAACTTTTTTTTTTTTTTTACCTTTTTTTTTTTTTTCATGTGTGGCCCTAATCCTCTTCCGTACATATCTGACATGTTGATGTATCAAATTTCACCTCAACATTTCAGAAACAGTTTTCACACACACACACACACACACACAGATACAAACACACACACACACACACACACGCAAGCACACATGCATTCACGCATTCACGCACGCACACACACACACACTCTCTTACCTCTCAGGAAGTCCTCAGTAGTTTGATTGACAGCTGTGTGATTCTTGATGACGGCCGACGATCGATAAACGATGTGTTGTCTTTCCACTTCCTTTTCCTGTCTGCCTGTCTGTCCGTCTGTCTGTCCCCCTGTCTGTCCGCCTGTCTGTCTGCCTGTCTGTCTGCCTGTCTGTCCGTCTGTCTGTCCGCCTGTCTGTCCGCCTGTCTGTCTGCCTGTCTGTCTGCCTGTCTGTCTGCCTGTCTGTCTGCCTGTCTGTCGCCTGTCTGTCTGCCTGTCTGTCCGCCTGTCTGTCTGCCTGTCTGTCCGCCTGTCTGTCTGCCTGTCTGTCCGTCTGTCTGTCTGCCCAACGGCTCGATGAAAAACTCCTCATCACCGGTACGGATCATCCCAGCCTACACACACACACACACACACACACACACACACACACACACACACACACACACACATTGAGAAAGACAGAGAGACACAGAGAGAGACAGACACACACACACACACACAGCTGTTACATATCATTTACATATTTATGCAAACATTTCTCATTGCGTGTTGTTATTATTTTTAACATGTTTTGATTCAGCAGTTTGATGATTGGCTGAATAGTCTTAAAAACAGGCAAATTAATGTATTGTCTGTTTCTAGGTGATCCTGCTATATAGTGAGGTGAGTGAGTGAGTGAGTGAGTGAGTGAGTGAGTGAGTGAGTGGTGATGTGATGGTGTGTGTGTGTTGTGTGTGTGTGGTGAGTGAGTGATGGTGAGGTGTAGTGAGGTTGAGTGAGTGAGTGATGAGTGAGTGTGAGTGAGTGATGATGTGAGTGAGTGAGTGAGTGGTGTGTGGTGGTGAGTGAGTGAGTGTGAGTGAGTGAGTGAGTGAGTGAGTGAGTGAGTGGTGAGTGAGTGAGTGATGAGTGAGTGGTGTGGTGTGTGGTGGTGAGTGAGTGAGTGAGTGAGTGGTGGTGGTGTGTGAGTGTGTGCGTTCAGTGAGTGGTGGTGGTGGTGTGTGGTGAGTGGTGTGGTGCGTGGTGGTAGTGTGTGTGGTGTGTGTGTGTGTGTGTTGTGTGTGTGTGTCGTGTGTGTGTGTGTGTTGTGTGGTGTGTGGTGCGTGTGCGTTTCATGGTGCTGTGTGTGTGTGTGTGTGTGTGTGTGATGTGTATGTGTTGTGTGTGGTGTGGTTCATGTGTGTGTGTCGTGGTGTGTTCTCTTTAAATATCCTCTCTCTCTCTCCCACTCATCTTTCCTAACCATCTGGACTCAATCAGGTCCGGTTCCCGCTGTAAGAAGTGAAGGCAACATGAGGCTGAGTTAAAATCATCCAAATTCGGTTAAACTTTATTTAACCCTCTGACGCCCACAGTTAACAATGCAGCAGCTATTTGAGGCTGTCCACTAACTAGCTCCTATATGAGCTTAGAAATAAAACGTATCATGTGTAATGTCCTCTTGTTAAAGGTGCTACGAGTAACTTTTAAATATTTCTGAAACAGTCTCATTTTTCCTCTGATGATCATAAATTACATGTGACTGCAAACGAGACCATGAGTGCAAAGGATGCTATTTTTACATGGTTTTTCTTAATGCCTTTGTCATGGGTATACGCTCACCCAGGAACAACAGCTGGCGTAGAGAGCGGAAGAGTTTTACGACTCCAGCTGTTGTTCCTGGTTATCGAAAAAGAGTTGAAAAGCTCCTAATGAGTCAAGGTCAAGGTCACTTTTATTTATATAGCACCTTATAAGAACCTAAATTCACCAAAGTGCTTTACATAAAATACATAAATTAAAAACAACAGCACACATTAAAAAACACTTACAGCAATGACACAAAACAATTCATTCAAACGTAAAAGCCTGTGAAAAAAGGTGAGTTTTAAGAGTGGACTTGAAGGTTTCCAGAGACAGAGATGAGCGAATATGGTGTGGTAAGCTGTTCCAAAGTTTCGGGGCAACCACGGAGAATGCACGATGGCCTTTAGTTTTAAGCCTGCTGTTTGGCACATCCAGAGATAAGCTGTTTGCAGACCTCAGAGCTCTGCTTGGTCTATGGACCTGTATGAGTTCCGCCAAGTACACGGGGGCCATACCATTTAAAACTGTGTAACGTCATCTTGTTGATACGGGTTTCATAACATTTCTATTGAAAAGAGGTTTTGGCTCAGAAAGATAAATACTGTCAGACAGACTCCATTACAACCTGTCTGTCTGACAACACCCAGCGGTCTGTCTGGACCGTCTTCTATCATTTTAGTCAAATGGTTTTCCCCTTTGTAATGAAGCCCTGACACTGTAAACCCAACCATCTATCTATCTATCTATCTATCTATCTATCTATCTATCTATCTATCTATCTATCTATCTATCTATCTATCTATCTATCTATCTATCTATCTATCTATCTATCTATCTATCTATCTATCTATCTATCTATCTATCTATCTATCTATCTATCTATCTATCCATCATCCATCCATCCATCCATCCATCCATCCATCCATCCATCCATCCATCCATCCATCCATCCATCCATCCATCCATCCATCCATCCATCCATCCATCCATCCATCCATCCATCCATCCATCCATCCATCCATCCATCCATCCATCCATCCATCCATCCATCTCCATCCATCTATCTATCTATCTATCTATCTTGAGTCTGATAAACTTTACAGAAATTCAGTCTAGCTGAGGCTATGCTCTGGTTCTTATGACACAATAAGTATTTTGAACCAATCACAGCAGTCAAACAGTGTAGACAGTGTAGACGCTGTTTTGTTTAAACTAGGTTTTATAATATTTATTTCCAACCAGACGTTGATAGAATATATCGATTTGACGAGGCTAACAGAGGCTTTAAACAGATTAATCACAACACACGTTAAATAAACACAGGAATTTCCTCACAAAAAGTGGCAAAAAAATTCGAAAAAAAGTTACAAAAGTCGGCAAAAAAAAAATGTTTTCGCGACTTTTTTTGCGCTTTTGTCTTGTTTGGGAATGTTTTCAAAAAAATATAACAAAATGGAATGTTCGATAAAAAAGAAACGTATGAATGTTCGCGTATAATTTTTTTAAAGACAAATACACATTAACACAGTTGAAAACCTTATAAATGCGGGGGGAGGGGGAGATTAAGGGGGGGGGGAGATTAAGAGGGGGGGGGGGGACCAAAACGCATTTAGACACTTGATAGGAATCCTTCTCCCTATAGTTATACATTAATGAATTATTATTTGTAATGTTCCAATTACATTTCAACACACATTCAACCCTTCACCTTTTACAGCGTTTGGTGTGAGTCTGTCTCTCTGCTCGATCCAACATCTGCATTTATAACATGATGTAACTTTATGATTCTAACAGAGTTTATACGTCTCCTGGGTTTCCGTCCGTTAAAAAGGGGAAAATCTGATTTAAACGGAATTAAACTCAGTGAAATGTTAAAGTCTGTCTGTGGTTTCTGAGACTACGGCAAGTCAGGAGGGTCCAAACTACGTCAGATGAACCGAATAGAGTTTAGAGGTCAAAGGTCAAAGGTTACTGTGACCTTCCATCTTGTGAGGTCTCAGTGAGCTTGTAACATATTGTATCTTCTCAGGAGCTTTACCTTCTTTAAAGCATTGACCACCAACACTGGACTTTACCTGGGAGGAGATTGGATGTCTCGTGGAGCCGTACGCATTTGACCTTTGACCTCCAAACTCTATTCAGTTCATCTTTGAGTCAGAGTGGACATTAGTGCAAAGAGCGAAGAAAATCCCTCAAAGCATTAAGGAGATATTGAGTTGACAAGAATGGAGCGGACAGACAGACAGACAGACGGACGGACGGACGGACGGACAGACAGACAGACAGACGGACGGACGGACGGACGGACGGACAGACAGACAGACAGACAGACAGACAGACAGACAGACAGACAGACAGGCAGACAGACAGACAGACAGACAGACAGACAGGCAGACAGACAGACAGACAGACAGACAGACAGACAGACAGACAGACAGACAGGCAGACAGACAGACAGACAGACAGGCAGACAGACAGACAGGCAGACAGACAGACAGGCAGACAGACAGGCAGACAGACAACCTAAAAATGTCGGGTAGACACAATAAACCTTATGGTAGTCTGTCCTAGCCAAGCCCCAACCACAGTGAGTTCTACCAGCATCCAATAAAACTTGCTGTGGTTGGTCAGTACAAACACACACAAAAACTGCAGTTCACTGAGTGGCCACTAGGAGGTGGTACCAAAACAGAGCAACATCTCATTGACTCCCATGTTAAACAGGCCGTTTTCACAGCATTATTAAACCTATTTAAGGCCTGGTCCAAAAAACCATTCTACTCTGTATGTTTAGTTCATATCTCCATGACAACACTGAGGGGGGTGAATTTTTTCCTACCACGCTAGTTTTTATTCTTTTGGAGGTTAAAATGTATGAATAATCTTGAGTGACAGCTCTCCGCCCATTGTCCTCACTTCACCTCGGAGGTATATATCAGCTAGATGGGCGTATCACCCTCCCCCCGACGTCACATTTTAACCTCCAATAGAAAAAATGTATGTTTGTATTAAAATTAAAGTGCCATTTTTTGTCACTTCCGCATTAGATGCTGGTAGAACCCGCTGTGGTTGGGGCGGCTTGATCAGTACACACACACACACACACACACACACACACACACACACACACACACACACACACACACACACACACACACACACACACACACACACACACACACACACACACACACACACACACACACACACACACACACACACACACACACACACACACACCTGAACCTACCAGTCCGTCACAGTTGCTGACGGCGACGGCTGTGTCCTCCATGTTGGAAACACTTCCTGTGTAGAAGCAGTCGAGCTCTCCTATTGGCTGAGAGCGTTTCTGCCCTGACTCCTCCCACTCCATGGTTGCCGCGGGCGACACCAGGCGAGTGTTCTGTCGCAGTCGAAGGTTCAACTGCCGACCGAACACTGTCACGTTGTAGTAAAGCTCCTCCTGATTGGACCAGCCAGGCCTCGTGTGATTGGTTGATAACGTGTTAGTGGGCGTTTCCTGTAATAAAAAAATAAAAAAGAAAGAGATAAGATTCCATGCTTTATTAGACAGTTTGTAGAGACAGAGATGAAATGTGTCAGAGAGGGGAATGACATGCAGAGAACGACCCGGGCTGGATTCTAACCCGGGTCTGCTGTGAAGGGGACAGACAGACAGACAGACAGACAGACAGACAGAGAGGGGAATGACATGCAGAGAACGACCCGGGCTGGATTCTAACCCGGGTCTGCTGTGAAGAGGACAGACAGACAGACAGACAGACAGACAGACAGACAGACAGACAGACAGACAGGGCTGGATTCTAACCCGGGTCTGCTGTGAAGAGGACTGAGACTCTATGGAGGGGGGGGGTCTAACCACTAACCAACCATGAGCTTATGTGTTGAGAGAGTGTCTATGGCCTTTTGAAAGAAACTGTTAAAAAGTCTGGTGGTTCTAGTAATGTG
>CM047519.1:1014644-1039644 GCA_026122265.1 Ammodytes dubius | reverse complement strand
TGAAACAAAAATCTCAACTTCTAAAGCACTTACATGAACCAAACTTTCCATAATCATTCTTAGCACTATTCAGAAGGTTATTACAGAAGGATTTGTTTATATGTTGTTCATTGTCTGATTTATGAGACTTTTCCTTCTTACAAACATGCTGAAAAAGCATTTTTTTAGGAGCTGTATCTATTATTTTTATGATTTATAAAAGGAAAAAGGCTGTATCCAAAATCTGTTCTGTAAAAGCCTTGGAAACTAATACGTTGAAAAAATTAAATATTTTAACTCTGGCTTCATCCAACATCTAGATTTTGGGTTTTAAAAAGAGATGCAAATTCATGAATAATTGATTTGATTTTTGCAAATATGCAAATTATTTCAAGAATTTCTCAAAAAAAAGAATATTTTTTTTTTTATGTCAGTAACCAACTGACAAGGTTTCATGGTAATATCTATACATTTAATTATTTACCCTATTCACCTGCAGTGTCTCGCTTTAAAATGAAAAACGTTCCACAGGTAACTTCACTGCGCCGCTGAAAGGAGCCTATCACTTTGAGTTGCACGTCTTTGGAGGCGGAGGTCGTACCGGCGCTGTGTTGGTGAAGAACTCAGAGAAGATCTTCATCGCAACCGAGTACCAGCCGTCCGGTGCACAGTCTGCTTCTCAAGGCGCCTCACTGCTCCTGGAGGCTGGAGATGTCGTGTCTGTGCTTCTGCGGGCCGGCGCAGCAGTGTTTGACAGTAACAGTTACTACACCACCTTCAGTGGCCATATGCTTTTCACCATGTAACACACAAACATCTTCACCTACATGATGTTAATGCAGGTTTTGCTTTTCTTAAATAATTCTTGCATTTAAATAATCTTAATCTGAATCACTGCAGCTAAATCAAGTTAACTTCTCACTTTCCTTCATATAAGAACATCATAAATAAATGTTCAAATCTGCAACTGAATGAAGACAACTTCCATGTCATGTAATTTGTCTGTTTCCTTTGTCATTAAACATCACTGCAAAGCATCTCTGGACGTTTCATTAATATTGTTGGTGTCATTTAAATATTAACAGTTTGAAAGCAACAACAAACAATTGCTTTAATTCGTAATAAAACAAGACAGAAGTTTTTGTTGCTCAGAGCATTTAGACACATTAGCATTGGCACGTTCAACACTCACCGGAGATTCAAGGTTATAAATAACTGGACAGGAGTAGTTGACCCCCTGCAACGTGGGGTGCACACGTTCCATTTTCTGCTACTGCAATTACACAGTGTCAAGCGCCCTCTACTGGAGAACACATGCAATTACATTTTTAAATAAAACACAAGGGGTTAGTAGCCCTATATATACTATCTATGTAGTAGCCCTAGCCACACACACACCACACACACACACACACACACACACACACACACACAGGGAGTGGAAGTGACGGACTAGTTTTTAGAGTGCAACACGTTCAGCGACAGGTGAGCAGAGCGACGGGTCTCAGGTGATTCTGAGGAATTCTCTTTCACGGTAAGACGACGCTCAATCTTTTCCTTCAAACAGTTTAAAACAGCCCGGAATCCCCTAGGAGGGTCAGGATCTCGGCTGGCTACTATTTTCAACTAGCTGGACATTGGACGCAAAAGCAGAAAACACTGGGTGTATCATTGGCATTTAACAAGAGGGGAAAAGTGTCTGTTTAATGTGCAAGGAAAGTGTTGCCGTGAAGAAGGATTACAATTTACGAAGACACTATGAAACTAAACATCAGAGCAGCTACATGTCCTGATAAATGTGTTATTTTTGCAAAGTGGCCCGGCCCTTCGTAGATTTTTCTGTATGTGGCCCTCAGTGAAAAAAGTTTGGACACCCCTGCTCTAAAATATCTGGGGAACGGGGAATGTGAGGCATAGGGTAATGTGAGACACCGCCTGTATCTAGGCAATGGAACACATTTTTGTGTGATGTGAGATATATGTTTTCAAGCCCCTCTCATTTCCCCATGGCCCTGAAAAGAGAGGACCTCATGGTGATGTTGTAAGCATGTGTTTTTTTGCTCTGATCCCCAGACACTAGCTGTCATTTGAATGTTAATAAAAACATTATGAATTATATGTTGTATTTGATCAGAGTTACTTTCAAGTGATTAGAAAAAAAATCTTAATTGACCAAACCCCATGATTCTGTTACTCGTCTGACATTAGTTTTGGAATATGTTGTTTTCAAGCTAGCTGTCAGGATTCTAACTGTTACAATTTGTGTTGTTATGGTAGTTTCAGAGTGGAAAAAGCAAGTGGATCAGTTTACCCCCTTGATTTCTCTGGTCTGTCTCAGTTGTCTTGTGTCTCACTTTACCCCTAAGCAGGGGTAAAGTCAGACACAAGACAACTTTATCTAAACACTCATATTGTTCAAATATAAATCAAATGTATATTTCACTGCCCTTTGTCCTGAATAAATTCTGATAATTTCCATTTCTAAGAAACATCCTAAATTAATGGGAAATGTGTACAATTTACTGATAAATAATTTTAGCTTGCTTAGAAGGGAGCAAATGTAAAAAGTGTCTCACTTTACCCCACTCTCCCCTACTCGGACAAAACTTTTGATTTTCTGTTTTCAACGTGTTGATATTTAAACATAAATAATAAAGACATCCAGAGATAATGCTGCAATCATGTTTAATGAGAAGAAAAGAATCACATTTCTTACATTATAGTTTACATGTTGCATTGCTCTCTCTCATTCAGCTCAGTTAACTTCACAGTGCTGCAGTGATTAGGATTAAGGTTAAGAGCAGTAGTGTTAAAGGAAACTAAAAGCATGGATGGATTTCACCTGATTCTGTCTTACATGGGGAAAAGCATGTGACCACTGAAGGAGGTGTTATGTGTGGTGTTATCAAACTTTGCATTGCTGACCCAGATCCTAAGACAGACAGTGTCTCCGGCCTCCAGAAGCAGAGTCATGCCCTGAGCAGAAGTCTCACCCTCGCTCGACTTGTGCTCCCAAGCCAAAAGCAGTCCCTCGTTGTTCTTGCACAAGTCAACACATGTGGGGGAGTAATCAACCCCTGAACTAACGAACCACAGGAACTGGTAGGCCCCCTTCACCGGCGCAGAGAAGATACCTGTGGGACAACTGTCTGTGTCATTTAAAATGAACATGTTGCAACATCCTTCAAACAGAACAATCAAATATGTGTATGTGTAGGCCTGTGCATACAGTGCCTTGAAAAGTATTCATAGCCCTTGAACTTTTCCACATTTTGTCACGTCACAACCACACACGTACATTTATCTTATTGGGATTTCATGTGATAGACCAACACACAGTGGAGCATAACTGTGAAGTGGAATGAAAATGATACATCGTTTTCAATTTATTTTATAAATAAAACACTGAAAACGTGGCGTGCTAAAGTATTCAGCCCTCTGAGTCAATGCTTTGTAGAACCATCTAACGCTGCAATTACAGCTGCAAGTCTATTGGGGTATGTCTCTCTAAAGGCCAGGACACACCGGCCCGATAATCGCCGTCGTAGAGTTTCGAGGGGGCGGGGACACGAATCTGTTTGGTGTTTGCCGTGAAATCGGTCGTAGTTGATGTCGTCGGGCTTCTTTTGATCATGTTCAATCGGCGGCGGACAGTCTTTCAGTTTGATCAATTGGCTAGCGAATCAGTGAAGCCCGGAATTGAGGCGGGTAGCACAAACAGCTAACAACAGTTAGTCATCGTTTTAATGTGTTTGTTTGTTTCGTTCAGCGAGTACTCACATGCATCAACCCTTGTTGACTGCTCGACACCATGCTCAACACTCTCTGCTAAAAATGGTGCTCTTTATGGTCCATAAATATAAATACGTATTTCTATCTATCTTTATCGTCTAGAGAGCCGTCCCATCATTTCCGGCTTCCGTATTTTTTCGGGCCACGATTAGGGCTGGCCCGAATACCATTTTTCAGGCTTCGAATATTCGTTGGTTTTTTCCGAGCGAATATTCGAATATTCGTTCCAGAAAAACACACCATCAAAAAATACATAAAAAAAAAAAATTAAAAATTAAAAAGATTTTTTTTTTTTTTTTTTTTTTTTTTTTTTTTTAAACGTTAATAATCCCTATATACTCCCTGGAACCGATTCTGACAGTATCTGCATATTTTGTTGAAGATTTACGCACTCGGAGGTGAAGTAATGGATGAGCTATGACACTAATGCCTCGTTTCCACCGAGTAGAGCGGGTCGGATCGGAGCGGTTCGGTCCGGGTAGTTTGGCTTTTCATTTGCCAAAAGTTGGGTAGGGTACGGTTTAAGCGCACCTAACCGCTCTGAGCCGCTCCCGATCTCAGTACTCCTCCGTAGGGGTACTAGCGGCCTGAAAGCGGGCCGAAAATGCATGAGAAGGCGGAGCTGCACACTGCCGTCATTTGATAGGTCGAAAGAATCATTTCCGCCATGTGTAGATCTCGGCAAGAGTGAAGAGAGTCTTGTGTTTTGGCGAAAATGTGAGCACAGCTCTGTTTATTGTGTGGTGTTTTTCCTCGTCAATAAATTAATCAGTTGGTTACACTGTGTCCCATAGTCACGTAGCTGCCGCAGCCAGCACTGTTTGTTCGCTCACTGTCTCTATGAGTTGCGCCGAGCGGTCTCTGTGTGTTTACGCCATAGATAGGCCTAGTAGTAAAATACACGCTCACAACAACACGGGGGGAATAAATAAAGAAGCGGCTGGTTTGAATAATTTCCGCCGTTTGTAGTCACCTCGGCTAGAGTGAAGAGAGTTTTGGCGAAAATGTGAGCGCGGCACTGTTTATTGTGTGGTGTTTTTCCTCGTCATTAAATGAATCAGTTGGCTACACTGTGTCCCACTGCTACGATGTCATGTAGCTGCCGCAGCCAGAGCTGTTCGCTCACTGTCTCTATCAGTTGCACCGAGCCGTCTCTGTGCTCACAACAACACGGGGGGATAAATAAAGAAGCGGCTGGTTTGACCAAGCAAAAACAAGAGACCGCTGGTTTGACCACAGTTCCACAGCCCGATAGTTTGACCCACATTCTGGCGGCGGCTATCGCAGTCCAGCCTAAACCCCGCCCTACCAGTAAGGGTAGGGTCGGCGGTGGAAACAACACCGAGATTCTTAAAAGTGAGCTGTCCCGCTCTGAGCCGCTCCGATCCGACCCGCTCTACTCGGTGGAAACGAGGCATTAGTGATGTAATATCCTCCTAAATGAGCAATACTACTACTACGATATTATTAACTTTTATATCCAAATATAAAATTATTTGATGACATTATATTGCAGTACTAGCTTCTTGCAAAACATTTTTTTGAAAAAAAAAAAAAAAAAAAAAAAAAAAAAAAAAAAAAAAAAAAAAAACGAAGCTCCGAATACTAATTTAAGCTCCGAATACTAATTTTCCGAACGAATATTCGAATATTCGAATAATTCGGGCCAGCCCTAGCCACGATACAGATTAGCGCCGCCTGCTGTTATTATGGAGACATTACGTCCCGCGCAAGCGCAGAGCGTACGGAAAATGAGCAGTCGTTTTGGTGTGTTCTTTGCACTTTTTCGGCCGCGACGGGAAGACTGGAGCTCCCTGAATCGGTAGTCACCATTTTCGGGTAGTCGGACTGGTGTGTCCTGGCCTTAACATGTATCATTTTCATTCCACTTCACAGTTATGCTCCACTGTGTGTTGGTCTATCACATGAAATCCCAATAAAATAAATATATGTGTTGTGGTTGTGACGTGACAAAATGTGGAAAAGTTCAAGGGGTATGAATACTTTTGTTCATTTTATTATTATGTAGGCCTATATATATTTTATTATTATTATTATTATTATCATTATTATTATTATTATTATTATTATTATTATTATTATTATTATTATTATTATTATTATTATTATTATTGTGTGTGTTTTATTGTTTGCTCCAAAAAATGGTAGGGAGTTATAAATGTCAACAATAACTGTCAGAGTACATTTTGACCCTGCAATAAAGTACAGGTGAAACTCATATTATTAGAATATCATGGAAAATGAATTGGAATTGAGGCAATAATTCATGCAAAAGGGGCCCAAAACCAAGTACTGAGTACATATGGATGAGAGGGCAGACATTTCTGTATTTAAAATCCCTTCTTTATTGATTTCATGTAATATTAAAATGTTCTGAGATTTTGAATTTGGGGTTTTCATAAGCTGTACGCCATAATAATCAAAATTATAACAAATAAAGGCTTAAAAAAAATTATTTTCACCTTTTAAGTTGAATTAATGAAATAAATGAACTTTTGCACAATATTTTTAATTCTTTATATATGAAATAATACAGAAAATGAAAGGTTTTAGCTAAAGGGTTAGGGTTAGTGAGTTGTACCTGTTTTTGGTTCAAAGGCGTTTCCAATGTTGGTGGGGACATCCTTACTGGTTAGGATAAAGAATTCTTCACAACGGCCTTTGGGAACCACATCTTTAGCCAACAGAGTGGCTGAAAAAGCAACCTGCTTAACTAAGAGAGAGAGAGGGAGAGAGAGAGAGAGAGAAGGAGGGAGAGAGAGAGGGAGAGAGAGAGAGAGTGGGAGGGAGGGAGGGAGAGAGGGAGGGAGAGAGAGTGGGAGGGAGGGAGGGAGAGAGGGAGGGAGAGAGAGTGTGGGGGGGAGAGAGAGAGAAGGAGGGAGAGAGAGAGAGGAGGGAGAGAGGGAGAGAGAGTGTGGGGGGGAGAGAGAGATAGGGAGGGAGAGACAGAGAGGGTGGGAGAGGGGAGAGAGAAGGAGGGAGAGGGGAGAGAGAAGGAGGGAGAGAGAGTGGGAGGGAGGGAGAGAGAGAGGGAGGGAGAGAGAAGGAGGGAGGGAGGGGAGAGAGAGAGAGGGAGGGAGAGACAGAGAGAGTGGGAGAGGGGAGAGAGAAGGAGGGAGAGGGAGAGAGAGAGGGTGGGGGAAGAGAGAGGGAGGGAGAGAAGGAGGGAGAGGGAGAGAGAGAGAGAGAGGGAGGGAGAGAGAGAGAGGGAGGGAGGGAGAGAGAGAGAGGGAGGGAGGGGGAGAGAGAAAGGGGTAGAGAGAGAGAGAGGGAGAGGGAGAGATACATAATTATTCTTGTCCATATCTTTTTATATATCAGATATTATTATGTACATCTGTTTGTTATGCTGTAGTTATATTTACATATTGTTCTGACGTTGTAATATTTGTAATTCTGTAACGCTTTGGCAACACTGTTTGTCTACAACAATAGTCATACTAATAAAGCTTTTTGAATTTGAGAGAGAGAGAGAGAGAGAGAGAGAGGGAGGGATAGAGAGAGAGAGAGAGAGAGAGAGAGAGGGAGGGAGAGAGAGAGAGAGGAGAGAGAGAGGAGGGAAAAGGTGGGAGGGAGAGTGTGAGTGTGAGAGAAAAAGAGAGCGAGAGAGGGAAAGGGTGGGAGGGAGAGAGAGAGCGGGAGAGACAGGGAGGGAGACAGAGAGAGAGAGAGAGAGAGAGAGAGAGAGAGAGAGAGAGAGGGAGGAGAGGGAGAGAGAGAGAGACATAATAAGAGATAACAATTGCATGCATTAAGGCTCCGTGGCTGATAGAGATGATCAGTAAATACCTTTGAGTGGTTTGGGCTCGCCGGGCCCAGGCTGCTGAATCCCCGACGATCTCTCCAGTTTACTCAGTCTGGCTGCTTGGTCTGAAAAAGATCATCAAACAAAATAGTTAGATTTTTATTTTTTAAATTAATTTTTAATTCATTAATTTTTTTTATTCAAAGTCAAAGTCTTGTATTGTCAATTACAAATTATTATTATTTTTTATTTTTATTTTTTTTGCATTTTTTATGCTTTATTGATAGTGTAGAGACGGAGTTGAAATGGGGCGAGCAATCGAAATAACGTTTGTCTCCGACCATGTAAAGAAAAAAAAAGTCAAATAAGATAAGTCATATTCACAATAAATTAATTTTAAATATTGTAAAAGGCATGGCAAAACAAAACAGTATATATATAAAATAAAAATAAAATAAGTAAATAAATTATTATTATTAACATTATTTTTTTATTTCACTGCACCATTAGATTAAGAAAGAAAGAAAAACTATATAAAAATATAATTCTTTGCACTGAGGAGTTTCTAATGCAGTTAACATGTGAACAAATCCTTCTGTAATAACCTTAAGAATAGTCACTTTTGGTCCGCCTACTTCTTTGATTAAAACACAACATATTTCTTATTGTGGATATATTAAGGGGTAGGACTAGATAAGTTTTTTAAATTCCTCCTACCCCCTTTCGAGCATGTAGAAAGTGTCTGTTTTTTTAATTCTATTTCTTTTTTTGCTTTTTGTTTGTTTTTTATTTATTCATCTATTAATATTCAAACTTTTTTTTTTGTTTTTTTGCTTGCATGTTCGAAATAAAGACAATCAAATCAAATATGTCAATAGACACTTTGAATCTGGACTGTACCTTTGTTCTGTCGGACCAGCTCACTGAGCAGAGAGTTGAGATGTGCCTGACTGTCTCCCTGCACCACATTCTGTAGAAGCTTGTCCATTGTGTCTGTGTGGCTTCTCTGTCAAGTCAAGTCAAGTCAAGTTTATTTATATAGCACATTTACAGACGGCTAAGCCCCACCAAAGTGCTTCACAAAAAGAACAATAAGTGCAGTAAAAACAGGATTTAACACAATTAAAAAGAAACAAATAAGAAAAAAAATAAATAAAAACAACAACAACACAGAGGTTAAAACGGCAATGCCTGCAGGAGTAGTCTAGTAGAAGGCAAGAGAGAAGAGGTGGGTTTTTAAAAGTGATTTAAAAACATTTATGGACTGTGCTGCACGGATGTGAAGGGGAAGGCTGTTCCAGAGCCTGGGGGCTGCAACCGCAAAGGCTCTGTCCCCCCTGGTCTTTAGCCTGGATCTGGGCACCTCAAGCAGCAGTTGGTCAGCTGACCGTAGTGCTCTGGTGTGGGTGAGGTGGTGTAGGAGGTCAGAGAGGTAAGTAGGGGCCAGACCATGGAGGGATTTGAAAACGGTTAGAAGGAGTTTGAAGTCAATACGGTGACGGATGGGAAGCCAGTGGAGTGAAGCAAGGACCGGGGTGATGTGATCATGTTTTTTGGTGCAGGTGAGGAGTCGGGCGGCAGAGTTCTGGACCAACTGCAGGCTGATCTGTCTGATCAGTGTGTCAGTGTTAACCTGAGTGACACTTATATAGAAGGGAATAAGAGGTTGTGGTGTGTGGTGTGTGTGTGTGTGTGTGTGTGTGTGTGTGTGTGTATGTGTGTGTGTTGTGTGTGTGTGTGTGTGTGTGTGTGTGTGTGTGTGTGTGTGTGTGTGTGTGTGTGTTGTGTGTGTGTGTTGTGTGTGTGTGTGTGTGTGTGTGTGTGTGTGTGTTGTGTGTGTGTTGTGGTGCGTGCGTGCATGCGTGCGTGTGTGTGTGTGTGTGTGATCAGGTGTTTATGATTAATCTCAAACTTTGAATATTGTGTAACTTTGAAAACCACAAATGAGGCGTTCAGCTTCACAGAATGCTGTCTGCGTTCCAAATATTCTCCTCCGAGGTTTAAGGTGAGGCGTTCTGGGTGAGGCCACGCACAGGTGTGACTCGGGTCGGGCTTTAATTAAAATCTATTGTCTCACATTCTAACACTTTGATCGATTGATTCTTGCGACAGACACAGGATTGATTGTCGGCCATACTGTTAGCATAGGCCATGCTACCACCATACTGTTAGCATAGGCCATGCTACCACCATACTGTTAGCATAGGCCATCCTACCACCATACTGTTAGCATAGGCCATCCTACCACCATACTGTTAGCATAGGCCATCCTACCACCATACTGTTAGCATAGGCCATCCTACCTCCATACTGTTAGCATAGGCCATCCTACCATCCATACTGTTAGCATAGGCCATCCTACCACCATACTGTTAGCATAGGCCATCCTACCACCATACTGTTAGCATAGGCCATCCTACCACCATACTGTTAGCATAGGCCATCCTACCTCCATACTGTTAGCATAGGCCATCCTACCATCCATACTGTTAGCATAGGCCATCCTACCACCATACTGTTAGCATAGGCCATCCTACCACCATACTGTTAGCATAGGCCATGCTACCACCATACTGTTGGCATAGGCCATCCTACCACCCACATACTGTTAGCATAGGCCATCCTACCACCATACTGTTAGCATAGGCCATCCTACCACCATACTGTTGGCATAGGCCATGCTACCACCATACTGTTAGCATAGCATAGGCCATCCTACCACTATACTGTTAGCATAGGCCATGCTACCACCATACTGTTAGCATAGGCCATCCTACCACCATACTGTTAGCATAGGCCATCCTACCACCATACTGTTAGCATAGGCCATCCTACCACCATACTGTTGGCATAGGCCATCCTACCACCATACTGTTAGCATAGGCCATCCTACCTCCATACTGTTAGCATAGGCCATCCTACCACCATACTGTTAGCATAGGCCATCCTACCACCATACTGTTAGCATAGGCCATGCTACCACCACCATATTGTTAGCATAGGCCATCCTACCTCCATACTGTTAGCATAGGCCATCCTACCACCATGCTGTTAGCATAGGCCATCCTACCACCATACTGTTAGCATAGCCATGCTACCACCCACACACTGTTGTCCTCTCTTGACTCCATGGAGAGGGTTTGGCTTCTGGCAGAAACCACTGGCACTAAACTGTCTCTGTCTCTCTCCCTCGGGCTGTGTGTGTTTGTGGTTAACACGCCCCGACACTACAGTATGCGTCCCTAAATGTATTTACTCTTACACCTCTGCTAAAGACCACTAACACATTCACTGTGCTGTGGTTTTCTTATAGTGGCCAACTGACCGCGCGAAACCTTTCTAACCTGGGCGGTCGACCCTCAACTACAGGGTCGCTGGTTCGATCCCCCGTCTCCCCGCCACATGCCCAAGTGTCCCTGAGCAAGACACTGAACCCTCAATTGCTCCAGAGAGTTAGCCTGCTGTCGGTGTGTGAATGGTAACAGGTCTCCCTTGAAAAACCTGTCTCAATGGGATTTACCTGTATAATAAAGAAGCAGGGTCTCTTATGGTAAACCGGTCTCAATGGGATTTACCTGTATAATAAAGAAGCAGGGTCTCTTATGGTAAACTGGTCTCAATGGGATTTACCTGTATAATAAAGAAGCAGGGTCTCTTATGGTAAACCGGTCTCAATGGGATTTACCTGTATAATAAAGAAGCAGGGTCTCTTATGGTAAACTGGTCTCAATGGGATTTACCTGTATAATAAAGAAGCAGGGTGGGAGGGAGAGAGAGAGAGAGAGAGAGAGAGGGAGAGGGAGAGAGGGTCTCCTATGGTAAAGTGGTCTCAGGCGAGGGGCCGGAGGAAGCCAGACCCAGAAGGGGGTCTGCCGGTCTGCCACGGAGCCCAGCTAGCAGAGACAGAAGAAGCTACGTAGCATCACACTACTCAGCCTCCCTGGTGAGGAAAGGGCTCGGCCGATAGTCGAACCTCAGATTGAAGAAGAACAATTCTCTTTTTTTTTTTTTTTTTAAGATATTTTTTGGGCATTTTTATGCTTTATTGATAGTGCAGAGAGACAGAGGTGAAATGGGGCAGAGAGGGGAGTGACATGCAGAGAACGACCGCAGGTGGGAATCGAGCCCGGGTCCGCTGCTGGGCCCGGCCCGGGGGGGGGGGGGGACGCCTTACCGACTGAGCTAAAGGCGCCCCCAAGAAGAACAATTCTGATTCCGCTCTGACCTTGGATCCTAGAGGGGCTTGGAGGCTCCGATTCTCTGTTCTTATTGGCTGTTGGGACTGTCCATTCACTTTGGCACGACTTTGTTGGTGTAGAGCGTGTCAGGGAGGGACCATAGGGGAGGGACCAAAGAGAACAAGTGGAGCGGTTGAGGTATTTGGATTCGAATCTCTATCCCAACTGCCATTTTCTCCCCAAATCCTCCACCCCAGCTTTAATGTGGGGAAAGGGACCCTACCTCAGATAATCAGATGAGTGAGGAAGAACTCGGGCTGATCTAAACACACAGAAATGTTCTTTATACATCCAGACTGAAGCAGGTCTGATCAGTGAGGGAGAGAGAGAGAGAGACAGACAGAGAGAGAGAGAGAGAGAGAGAGAGAGAGAGAGAGAGAGAGACAGACAGACAGACAGACAGACAGAGAGAGAGAGAGAGAGAGAGAGAGACAGACAGACAGACAGACAGACAGACAGACAGACAGACAGACAGAGAGACAGGTCTGATCAGTGTAGAAACTGTCACACAGGAGACGTTTGCCTCCAGGGTTTTCTGTCAGAATTCCAACCACAAGTTTCAAGGTGAGGTGATCTGACTGAGACACACACAGGTTTGACTCGGGTTGGGCATTCATTGAAATCTTTCTCACACTCTGACACTTTGATCGATTGATTCTTGCGACCGATTCTGAGTTATAATGTCCAGTCATAACTCTGTTAGTGTCCTAGTGTCCAGTCATAACAAGTGTCCAGTCATAAGGCTGTTCTTAACACGTATATATGAAAAACAACCTTTTACATTCAGTGTTAAATCTGATGTTGTAGATCAGAGGAGAAACTGTCCAACCCTCGTTTACTGTCACACGGTAGAGCTTTGCCTCCAGGGTTTTCTGTCAGAATTCCAACCACAAGTTTTAAGGTGAGGCGATCTGACTGAGACACACACAGGTTTGACTCGGGTTGGGCACTAATAAACTGTTAACTGATTCTTCTAACACTTTGATCGACCGATTCTTGCGACAGACACATAATTAATTGGCAGCCATACTGTTAGCATGGGCCAACCTACCCATAGACATTAAAGGATCCTTTATAATGTCTATGATCCTACCACCATATTGTTAGCATAGGCCATCCTACCCATAGACATTAAAGGATCCTTTATAATGTCTATGATCCTACCACCACACACTGTTATCCTCTCTTGACCCCATGGAGAGGGTTTGGCTTCTGGCAGAAACCACTGAAACCAAACTGTCTCTGTGTCTCTCTCTCTCGGCCTGTGTGTGTTTGTGGTTAACACGCCCCGACACTGTGTAAGAAAATGATTGAATTCTCATTCAGTGGAGACACTACACCATTACCAATGAACTGCTACATGCAAACCATACCCCCCCCCCCCCCTCACACTTTACTTTGTGATATCTTGTGTATCCGTACATGTACAGTAATAAGTAAAGAGTAACTTGCTCATCACTGTTCGAGATCAATAAACAGAATATGAGTTTTTAATGTGAACTCAAATCATGATCATAATGTTTCATATGCTCCGTTACAGCAGGTGGCGGCAGAGAGCTGGACGGTGGTTCGTAAACCCACGAAGAAGAGAAGTCCTTCACACACACAGAAACAAACATGGCGGCCGCTGCAGTTCGGAGTCTTGGTGCTAATTTGGGGAAAAACCTCCGTGAGATCCGCGTCCACCTCTGCCAGACCTCCGCGGCCAGCAGCGGGGCGAGGTGAGCTCACAGCCGGGGGAGGGTGAGCCCTAAGGCGGGGAGGGAACTGGGATGAGTCGGTGCTATAAGACCCAGGGCATCCAGAATGACCTGAGAGCAGCTAACAGGCTAGTGGTTAGCAGTCAGTGTCAATGTTTAGATTGATTAAATGAATTAAGTTAAGACGCAGCAGGCTAAAACATTCTTTGTTTTTCATAAGCGTGTATAAGCTTTTTCAGATATATTGTCTATCTTCCATAACATGTCTTCTTTCATACTAGTATTTATAAATCCAAGGTCCAAATGTACATTCAGGTGTTTATTTGACTAAACCTTGTCTGTTTGCGTCTGTATATTTCTAACCAGGATATTAGCAAAAATGCAATGACAAGTAGATCAGTCTGTGTTTATTAAAACAATAGCGTACATACAATCATATAGCAAATACTGTTCTGTGTGTTAATATGTCGTCAATGATTGTGCAGGTTTAGATTTTAGTCTCTGCACAAAAGTTATTGGGTCAACCTTTAAGAACAGAAAAAAAACAGAAAAGCAAAATATTGACTGAACAGATTAGAGGCAGAGATGAAGTGACAGGAACAGCTACTAAACCTGGGAGGGGAATTCATATTGAAAAGTCCCGAAAATGTGTAACTTTAAAAACTATCTATGGATCTTTATCAATTATTTAAACCGTGTGTGTGTGTGTGTGTGTGTGTGTGTGTGTGTGTGTGTGTGTGTGTGTGTGTGTGTGTGTGTGTGTGTGTGTGTGTGTGTGTGTGTGTGTGTGTGTGTGTGTGTGTGTGTGTGTGTGTGTGTGTGTGTGTGTGTGTGTGTGTGTGTGTGTGTGTGTGTGTGTGTGTGTGTGTTGTTACAGGGAGTTTGTGGAGCAGCACTATGTGACCCTGAAGAAGGCCAACCCAACCTTCCCCATCCTGATCAGAGAATGTTCTGGAGTCCAGGCCCGGGTCTGGGCCAGGCACGGTGAGAGAGAGAGAGAGAGACAGACAGACAGACAGAGAGGGAGGGAGACAGACAGACAGGCAGGCAGGGTCTGGGCCAGGCACGGTGAGAGAGAGGGAGGGAGAGAGAGGGAGGCAGAGAGGGAGACAGACAGGCAGGCAGAGAGAGACAGACAGGCAGACAGGCAGGCAGAGAGAGACAGACAGGCAGGGTCTGGGCCAGGCACGGTGAGAGAGACAGGCAGAGAGGGAGGCAGAGAGGGGGTGAGAGACAGACAGACAGAGGGGGAGAGAGACAGACAGACAGAGAGGGAGGGAGACAGGCAGACAGCCAGGGTCTGGGCCAGGCACGGTGAGAGAGAGAGAGAGAGAGGGAGGGAGACAGGCAGGCAGACAGGCAGGCAGAGAGAGACAGACAGGCAGGGTCTGGGCCAGGCACGGTGAGAGAGACAGACAGACAGACAGGGAGAGAGAGAGAGAGAGAGAGACAGGCAGAGAGGGAGACAGGCAGAGAGGGAGGCAGACAGACACGGTGGGAGGGAGACAGACAGACAGAGAGACAGTCGCCCCACTAAAAATTATCTCACAAACAATTAAAGATATTTTTATATTTATTTTTTAATGATCAGATCTGACTTTTCAGTTGTTACAAACTAACAAAAAACAAGGGTTTTCTACATTTAAACCTCTTAGGTGGAACTTTTAAATGTTTCTGAAACAGTCTAATTTTTCCTCTGATGATCATAAATTACATGTAACAGCAAACGAGACCATCAGTGCAAAGAATGCTATTTTTATATAGTTTTTCTTAATGCATTTGCTCTGGTCTGAATCCCCGTCAACTCAGACCAAACCATTTACAGCAGACGGGAAAAGCCTGTGTTTATGAACGCTACTAAATCACAGTTTACTTTGCTTCACCGTGGTCATATCACCATTATTAATCTGACACAGTCACATAGAAATACATTAGCTCATGGCCATGCATCCTGCCGTTTCAAATGCACACTAGGCTGTGTATTAACACTGGATTTGTTTTTTGAGCACACACACAGTACAGACAGGTAGCGAATCATGAAGAGATATTCATACTAATGCTGGTGTGTGTGTGTGTGTGTGTGTGTGTGTGTGTCTCTCTCTCTCTCTGTCTGTCTGTCTGTCTGTCTGTCTGTCTGTCTGTCTGTCTGTCTGTCTGTCTGTCTGTGTTTCAGACTTCGGTAAAGAGAGCAGTGTCTCGGTGGACAACCTATCAGCTGACCAGGTGGCTGCGGCGCTGCAGACCTTGGCTCAATCTAAACCCTAAACTCCCCGTCTATCTAAAGTGGTTCAGTCCAAACCTACTGTGTACATGTGTTGATATGAATAAACAGATATAAAAACCTTATCTGTGTCCTGCTACTTTGATACATTTTCTTAATCTTAAAGGTTTTTTCTCATTGGGAGGAGGCTGTAGCTCAGTGTGTAGGGCGGTTTGGTCGTCCACTGGGTTACAGGGTCGGTGGTTGGATCCCCCGTCTCCCCGCCACATGTCCAAGTGTCCCTGGGCAAAGAGACACTGAACCCTAAATGTCCTGATAGTTAGTTTGCACCCTGCGTGGTAGCTGCTGCTGCTATCGGTGTATGAATGTGTGTGTGTGAATGGGTGAATGTGTACAAAACAATGTAAAGTGTTTTGAGTCTGTGAAAAACCAGGAAAAAGAGCTTTATAAGTGGAGTCCATTTACCATAAGAGGAAAATATAAACTTTTGCAGAGTGTATCCCTGCGTTCCAAATCTCATACTTTTTCTTTTTACTACACTACATACTAAAGTACAGAAGAGTTTTAGTCTTTTTACTACACTACATACTAAAGTACAGAAGAGTCTTAGGGCCACAGACAGGAGAGAGAAAAAATCAGATAAGGAAGTTTTTTTTTCATGTTGTCAAAATGTCAAGAATAAAGAAGAATACTACAAAATGCTATCGGAGTTAGTGGGGCATTTATGTATTTTCAGCATACTACAATTGACGTGCATGTATTGGGACATCCTAAATCTTTTTCTGGCATACTAAATAGTAGGGAAGTATGGGGATTGGAACGCATGGCATGTTGTTTCAGTCAGTGTGTAAATGTTTTTGATAACCGCTTGGTCCCGGGGAGCCTGCAGCAGACTGTAGTGACCTGTAGTAACCTGCAGGGGGAGACAGAGGACACGGATCAACTACACAAGTTCTATTCACTGAAGTTTATAAGTTCAAAGTGTTTCAAAGAGATACATGTGTTCCAATGTAACTAACAACCAGAAGGACGCTAAACCTTATGTCTCTTTGTTTAAAAAGTTCTTTTAAATCGAGTCTGAAGACTTTTTTGTTTCCATTTTAACCTGCAATTTTCATTTTATTTGCTTCTTTTATTTGCTTTTAAATGTTTTTAAATCGAGTTTTCATTTTTTTATTTATTTTTTTATTCGCTTTTAAATGTTTTATAATGTGTTTTATGTATTCTAATCTTGCCCCTGTAAAGCACTTTGAGTGGCCTTGTGTCTGAATTGTGCTATATAAATAAACTTGCCTTGCCTTGCCTAAAGTAAGTTATGGCCATTTGTTTGAGGCAAGTTAAGGCCTCAAACAAATAACGCTAAAAAAAAAATCAATTAATCAACACATACATTTCCACATAAAATTCCTCAACACTTTTTTTTTAAGTTTATTATTTTTACAAGCTCCAAATATTCTAGAACTGAGTTTTATCTTTTGTAAATGTATATGTGTTGATTGTAATCGTATTGTAATTGTCCCTGCGTTCCAAATCACATACTATTTTTACTACACTACATACTAAAGTACAGAAGAGTTTTAGTCTTTTTACTACACTACATACTAAAGTACAGAAGAGTTTTAGGGCCACAGAGAGGAGAGAAAAACAAATCAGATGAGGAAGATTTTTTTTTCATTATGTTGAGAAATGTCAAGAATAAAGACGAATACTCCAAAATGCTATTGGAGTTAGTGGGGCATTTATGTATTTTCAGCACACTACAATTGAGGTGCATGTATTGGGACATTCTAAATCTTTTTCTGGCGTACTAAATAGTAGGGAAGTATGGATATAGGAATGCAGGGTCAATCTTTTTTTATTATTTTGTCATGAAATTTGCAAAAGAAAAAAAAACACTTCTGACCTGCAGGCGGCGCTGTGACGCAGTACCACAACAGCGCTGTGCTCCAACTTCCGCTAGCAGAAGCTAACCAGCTAGCTTGCTACCGTCGCAGATCCAAACAAACGCGGCTCAGTTTGTGTCTTTGTGACCGAATAAAGTGTTTGTTTTCCGGCCTAGCAGAGCGCCAGGCTCCCCGGAGACATGCCCGAGAGTAAGTCCGTCTGTTAACACCGATACAATCAACTCGGGATGATATAACTATTCATAATACAATACTGTTTACAGTTAGCTTAGCTTAGCCACAACCAAACCGATCACATTTGGTCCTGTTTAAGCCTCAAACACTAAATAAACAGATACTTAAAGGATAAAATGAGCATTAAATGATTATTATGATAAGAGTCAGTGTAAATGATGAGTTTGTGAGCAGAAAAGGGTTTAATTTAACATTTGTATCGCCATAAGACCCAGACTTGTTAGCATTCGTTTAACGTTGTGGTGAATTGTAAGTGTTTCTAAGTCGTAAACTGTTTTATGGTTCATCTGATCAGTATTATTGACTAGTGATTATTTGTTTCCAATAACTTCCATCTGACCTCAATAGATTTAGTGTTTCTCAGTCAGTAAAAAGGCCAACCGCTGTTTCTATAGGACAATACATATGATCGTAAACTGAATATCATGCAGGACACAGACTCTGAAGGTAGTGTGTAATACCTGATCCCTTCAGCACACACGTGAACTCACAAAACTATCGTAATATACCAAAATGTTTTTGAGGAGGAATAATATATTGTGGGTTTTTTTTTCATTTTTTTTTATAGTATGGTACTGTTTATTGATATTGTTTAATATATATATCTGTTTATATATATATTATATTCTTTCTTTTTTTATGTACAAGCTTGAGTACCTTTGATTTATGTATTGTCAATTATTCAATAAAGTTAATTGAAAAAAATAATAAAAAGCACACACGTGAACTCAGGGAGGTGTGCGCGACATGTTAGATTAGTTTATCTGAAACTAGATTTATTTATTTATTTATTTATTCTTTCTGTTCCAGCGGAGAGCTACTCCAACCCTCTGGCCCCCGACGGCCATGAGGTGGACGACCACCGGGCCGCTGCACAGTGAGTATCTGAGGGGGGGGGGCTGTGTGTGTACGTGTGTGTGTGTGTGTTAGTGTGTGTGTGTGTGGGGCTGTGTGTGTATTGTGTGTGTGTGTGTGTGTGTGTGTGTGTGTGTGTGTGTGTGTGTGTGTGTGTGTGTTAGTGTGTGTGTGTGTGTGTGGGGCTGTGTGGGGCTGTGTGTGTGTGTGTGTGTGTGTGTGTGTGTGTGTGTGTGTGTGTGTGTGTGTTAGTGTGTGTGTGTGTGTGTGTGGGGCTGTGTGTGTATGTGTGTGTGTAGCTCTGATATCTCTCCATTAAGACAACTGAGAGCCTACACATCACATAAACAAACCGACATAAGATCACTAAGAAGAATATGTTTATTTAAAAAAACGAAAAGTGCACTTACATCAGTCACTTTATAGTACTGACGGGATTCTTGTTGTTCTGAGTTTGTACCTTCATGGTTGAATGCACTTAATGGAAGTGTGTGTGTCTGTCTGTCTGTCTGTCTGTCTGTCTGTCTGTCTGTCTGTCTGTCTGTCTGTCTGTCTGTCTGTCTGTCTGTCTGTCTGTCTGTCTGTCTGTCTGTCTGTCTGTGTCTGTATCTGAGTGTGTGTTAAATATTATAAAAGTAAAGAATTTAATTTTAAAAATGGAAAGCATGTCTGTTGTGCACTGGCAATGAATAAGGAGACCTAAAATTGTCTGTGTATTAGAATGCATCTTAAAAAAAAAAAAAAAAAAAAAAAAATTAACTATCAGTATCTGTGTATCTGAATCTGATGGCAGTGGGGGCGGGACCTGATAAGCCTTTGGCTTCTCCTGCTTCCCTTCGGACGATAACACAAAGTAATATGTATGAATATGCAAAGAGAAAATTGTGTGTAATTGTCCGGAAGAATAATAAATAAATAAATAATTTCCAAGAGGAGATTTATAAACTGCTACTTTCTCTCCAGGGCCAAACTGACCAATCTCTCTCTCTCTCTCTCTCTCTCTCTCTCTCTCTGTATTAACCCTATGTCTCTCTCTCTCTCTGTATTAACCCTATGTCTCTCTCTCTCTCTCTCCAGGGCCAAACTGACCAATGATGACTTCAGGAAGTTGTTGATGACTCCGCGGGCGACGCCCTCTTCTGCCCCGCCTTCAAAGTCCAACAGACAACATGAGTGAGTTACACACACACACACACACACTGTTACACGCACACACACACACACACACACGCACACTGTAACTCACACACACACACAGACACCATGAGTGAGTTAAACACACACACACACACTGTAACTCACACACATTCACACACACACACTGTTACTCACACAGACACACACACACAGTCCCTGGGCAAAGAGACACTGAACCCTAAATGTCTCCTGATAGTTAGCTTGCACCCTGCGTGGTAGCTGCTGCTGCTATCGGTGTATGAATGTGTGTGTGAATGGTAACGTGGGAATGGGAACAGGTCTCCCTTGAAAAAGAGTCTCCGGTCTCAATGGTATTTACCTGTAGAAATAAAAGGTTAAACATTAAAAAAAAAAAAAAAAAAAAACACAATCAATAGGAGCATAATAACATTTCAAAATGTCTAACTCATATTTTCATCTCTTCAGATGCTTTTCCAGAACTTGTCAAATTAAAAACTATTTAAGCGTATCAGGTCGCTATGCTGTTGGATCTGTTGTGCTTTCCTCTGTGTGTCTGAGCTGTGACTATAATGATGATGTCATCTTACCCAGAATGCCACGGGACTATAACGAGGAAGATGATCCTGCAGCCAGGAGGAGGAAGAAGAAAAGGTGACGTGTTTATTTTTATTATTTATTTATTATTATTATTATGGTTTCAGTTCAAATGAGGATTTGTTCTAAGAGGTGTTGTAGCAAATTATATCATGAGAGCAAATTAACGCCCATGTCTTATCTATCTTTATTCAAGTCTATTTTAATGTGAAGCTTGTAATGCATGTTGTTTTAAGGCACGTCAACAACACCGGCAGCAAAATACATACACACAAAAGAATATGAATCTTTACAAAATGTTCACCGCCCCTAGTAGCTACTGTTTAAAGCTCCTGATGGTTATTGTCTTGTGTTAAACGTATCTTTGTGTATTAACGGTTATATTTTGCTGTCTCTTCCTTGTAGCTACTATGCTAAGTTAGCCTCTTCATGTGTATTAATGGTTGTATGCTAGCTAGCCTCTTGTATTAATGGTTGTATGCTAGCTAGCCTGTTGTATTAATGGTTGTTGTCTCTTCCCTGTAGCTACTATGCTAAGCTGCGTCAGCAGGAGGTGGAGAGAGAGAGAGAGCTGGCGGAGAAGTACAGAGACCGGGCGAGAGAGAGGAGAGACGGAGTGAACAAGGACTATGAAGAAACAGAACTCATCAGCACCACGGCTAACTACAGAGCAGTGGGGCCCACCGCAGAGGCGTGAGTACACTCACTCACTCTCTCACTCACTCACTCACTCACTCACTCACTCACTCACTCACTCACTCACTCACTCACTCACTCTCTCACTCACTCACTCACTCACTCACTCACTCACTCACTCACTCACTCACTCACTCACTCACTCACTCACTCACTCACTCACTCACTCACTCACTCACTCACACCACTCACTCACTCACTCACTCACTCTCTCACTCTCTCTCACTCACTCACACACTCACTCACTCACTCACTCACTCACTCACACACTCACTCACTCACTCACTCACTCACTCACACACTCACACACTCACTCACTCACTCACTCACTCACTCACACACACACTCACTCACTCACACAGCGTTTTAAACGGCCAACTACAGAGCAGTGGGGCCCACCGCCAAGGCGTGATTACTGATGATAACCTGTAGCCATCACACACACATGCACAGTATTTCATCTTATTATATTCTTGCTCTTTTTGTTGTATTTTATAAACTTTATTTAAATTAATATATGTTCATTTTAATCCTATTTTATGTGTGTGTGTGTCTGTCTGTCTGTCTGTCTGTCTGTCTGTCTGTCTGTCTGTCTGTCTGTCTGTCTGTCTGTCTGTCTGTCTGTCTGCCTGTCTGTCTGTCTGCCTGTCTGCCTGTCTGTCTGTCTGTCTGTCTGCCTGTCTGTCTGCCTGTCTGTCTGTCTGTCTGTCTGTCTGTCTGTCTGTCTGTCTGTCTCAGTGATAAGTCGGCAGCAGAGAAGCGTCGGCAGCTGATCCAGGAGTCTAAGTTCTTGGGCGGAGACATGGAACACACTCACTTGGTGAAAGGGCTGGACTTCGCTCTGCTGCAGAAGGTGAGAGAACACACACACACACACACACACACACACACACACACACACACACACACACACACACACACACACACACTCTGAGACACACACACACACACACACACACTCTCTGAGACACACACTTACAGATATACACACACACAGAGACAAACAAATACGCGCGCAAACACACACACATACACAGACAGACAGAGACAAAGACACACACACAGCTGATTATAGCATGTCGACCCACATTTAAAAAACCTGTGTGTGTGTGCTCCAGGTCAGGGCTGAGATCACCAGTAAGGAGAAGGAAGAAGAAGACATGATGGAGAAGGTCCAGAAAGAGGCAAAGTAAGAAACATGTTCTCATTTAAAGGTGTAGTCAGTGATTCTGGAGAACGCTTGTTGTCAAAATCACTTTTAGTCAAAATCAGTGAATATCTCCTCATGATCCACTACCTGTCTGTACTGTGTGTGCAGTGTTAATACCCAGCCTAGGCTCTGTAAACTGGTATGTAAACAAAGGGCCCGCTGTAGCTACTAGCGACATGCCCATTTTTTTTTTCAGCAAACACACAGTACAGACAGGTAGTGGATCATGAGGAGATATTCACTGATTTTGACAAAAAAGTGATTTCGACTACAAGCGTTTTCAAGAATCATTGTGAAATAAATAATCTAGAGACTCGACCTTTGCCCTGATTGTCTGTGTGTGTGTGTGTCTGTGTGTGTGTGTGTGTGTCTCTGTGTGTGTGTGTTTGTGCGTCTCTGTGTGTTGGTGTGGTGTGTGTGTGTGTGTGTGTGTGTGTGTGTGTGTGTGTGTGTGTGTGTGTGTGTGTGTCTCTGTGTGTGTGTGTTTGTGCGTCTCTGTGTGCGTCTGCGTTTCAGGAAAGATGTGGAGCCCGAGGAGAAGATTGAGTTTAAATCTCGTCTGGGTGAGTTAAGATTAAAGAAGAAAAAACCGTTACGTTCACTTTGTTTCGTAAAATATATTAACTTTTTTCATGTCATTTAGATTTTTTTCTTTACCTGTGTATAAGACGGCTGTCTATATTCTTGACATTTCTCGACATAAGGAAAAAAAATCTTCCTTATCTGATTCTTATTTCTCTTCCGTGGCCCTAAAACTCTTCTGTGCTTTAGTATGTAGTGTAGTAAAAAGACTAAAACTCTTCTGTACTTTAGTATGTAGTGTAGTAAAAAGACTAAAACTCTTCTGTACTTTAGTATGTAGTGTAGTAAAACGACTAAAACTCTTCTGTACTTTAGTATGTAGTGTAGTAAAAAGACTAAAACTCTTCTGTACTTTAGTATGTAGTGTAGTAAAAAGACTAAAACTCTTCTGTACTTTAGTATGTAGTGTAGTAAAAAGACTAAAACTCTTCTGTACTTTAGTATGTAGTGTAGTAAAAAGACTAAAACTCTTCTGTACTTTAGTATGTAGTGTAGTAAAAAGACTAAAACTCTTCTGTACTTTAGTATGTAGTGTAGTAAAAAGACTAAAACTCTTCTGTACTTTAGTATGTAGTGTAGTAAAAAGACTAAAACTCTTCTGTACTTTAGTATGTAGTGTAGTAAAAAGACTAAAACTCTTCTGTACTTTAGTATGTAGTGTAGTAAAAAGACTAAAACTCTTCTGTACTTTAGTATGTAGTGTAGTAAAAAGACTAAAACTCTTCTGTACTTTAGTATGTAGTGTAGTAAAAAGACTAAAACTCTTCTGTACTTTAGTATGTAGTGTAGTAAAAAGACTAAAACTCTTCTGTACTTTAGTATGTAGTGTAGTAAAACGACTAAAACTCTTCTGTACTTTAGTATGTAGTGTAGTAAAAAGACTAAAACTCTTCTGTACTTTAGTATGTAGTGTAGTAAAAAGACTAAAACTCTTCTGTACTTTAGTATGTAGTGTAGTAAAAAGACTAAAACTCTTCTGTACTTTAGTATGTAGTGTAGTAAAAAGACTAAAACTCTTCTGTACTTTAGTATGTAGTGTAGTAAAACGACTAAAACTCTTCTGTACTTTAGTATGTAGTGTAGGAAAGAGAAAGAGTATGTGATTTGGAACGCAGGGTTAGCTTTATAAAGTGAATCTGTCTGTGTGTCACGTCCTTACCCGTCCCCCTTGTTTCCCCAGGTAGGAACATCTATCGCGTGGTGTTCCGGACGGGGTTAGCTTTATAAAGTGAATGTGTCTGTGTGTCACGTCTCTACCCGTCCCCCTTGTTTCCCCAGGTAGGAACATATATCGCGTGGTGTTCCGGACGGGGTTAGCTTTATAAAGGCTGTGTCTCAATACAGAGACCACGCACTTGGTAGGACGCAGTCTCCGCGGTCTATGAAGGCTATAGCCTATGAAGGCCGATTTTAAGGCCGGTTTTAAGGCCAACGAGCCTTGTTAAACGGGACGGTCTCCGCAGGTCTCGGTTTACGAGCATTTCCGGTTTACGTAACAAGCCGTTACCTTGCGTGACGACTCGCCGCTCCTGTGCTGCCTAGCAACCCTGATTGCTGCCAACGGAGACAGCCCTGTCAACGGAGGAAAAAAGAAAAAGAAGTTGCCTACCAGACGAAAAGAAAAAAAAGTACAAGAAAAAAAGAAAGGAAGATAAAAGTTAAGAAGATGGAGCAACACGTTGCTGTTTTGTTAGTTTTTATTTTATTTTATGCCATCTCTGAAAAAAACGCAATGAATCATGGGATATGTTAGGCTGCGAAGGATACATCTGATGCAGCCTTCAAAACTGCTTCAAAACCGTGAAACGAAGGCTGCATTTCACGACCGCATATGAGGAGCCTTGCGAGGAGCCTTGCAAATGGGACAGCCTTTGCGCGCCGCTATGACGCAATCGGTCTTCAAATGCAGCCTACGAGGCCGGTTCCAAGACCGCAACCCCTGAATCAAGACACAGCCATAAAGTGAATGTAACTGTGTGTCACGTCCTTACCCGTCCCCCTTGTTTCCCCAGGTAGGAACATCTATCGCGTGGTGTTCCGTACGGGGGGAGTAGAGCGTAACGAGCTCTTC
>CM047519.1:997144-999644 GCA_026122265.1 Ammodytes dubius | reverse complement strand
GCGAATGTGGCTCAGTTGGTAGAGCGGGTCGGCTGATGATCAAAGGGTTGGAGGTTCGATCCCCGCCCTGCCACCTGTGTCATAGTTGTTGTGTCCTTGGGCATGACACTTCACCCACCTTGCCTCGTGTGAATGTCGATAGTTAGCGCTGCTATCGGTGTATGAATGAGTGTGTAAATGGGAACAGGTCTCCCTTGCAAAAGAGTCTCCGGTCTCAATGGGATTTACCTGTATAAATAAAGGTTAAAAAAAATTTAAAAAAAAAAAAAAAATCCGGTTTGCGTAACAAGCCGTTACCTTGCGTGACGACTCGCCGCTCCTGTGCTGCCTAGCAACCCTGATTGCTGCCAACGGAGACAGCCTTGTCAACGGAGGAAAAAAGAAAAAGAAGTTGCCTACCAGACGAAAATAAAAAAAGTACAAGAAAAAAAGAAAGGAAGATAAAAGTTAAGAAGATGGAGCAACACGTTGCTGTTTTGTTATTTTTTATTTTATTGTATGCCATCTCTGAAAAAAACGCAATGAATCTTGGGATATGTTGGGCCACGAAGGATCCATCTGATGGACCCTGCAAAACCGTGAAACGAAGGCTGCATTTCTCGGCCGCATATGAAGGAGCCTTCCAAATGGGACAGCCTTTGCGCGCCGCTATGACGCAATCGGTCTTCAAATGCAGCCTACGTAGACTGCGGTCCCTTAAATGAGACACAGCCAAAGTGTGACTGCAGAAAGGTGCTCTGAGACACTTTCAGTTTGTGATCATTCTAGCGCCCCCCTTTGGACGAAAGCGGTAGTGTTTAACCATGCCAGCTGTTGTTCCTGCGTGAGCGTATACCCATGACAAAGGCATTAAGAAAAACTATATAAAAATAGCATTCTTTGCTCTGATGGTCTCGTTTGCTGTTACATGTAATTTATGAACATCAGAGGAGAAGTGAGACTGTTTCAGAAATATTTAAAAGTTCCTCGTAGATACTTGAATGATAATTATAAATCCTCCGTTAAACCAGGAAGTAGAGAGAGCAGTGGCTGATGGGAAGTGGAGTCCGGTTGAGTCCTTCCCAGTCTCGTCTCAGAACAGCAGAGGAGGTTTGATGAACAGACGATTCTCTGGAGAAACACAAAGAAGTATACAGTTATTAGAGTGTGTGTGTGTGTGTGTGTGTGTGTGTGTGTGTGTGTGTGTGTGTGTGTGTGTGTGTGTGTTGTGTGTGTGTGTGGTGTGTGTGTGTGTGGTTGTGTGTGTGTCTGATCGTGTGTGTGTGTGTGTGTGTGTGTGTTCTGATCGTGTGTGTGCGTGTGTGTGTCTGATCATGTGTGTGCGTGTGTGTGTGTGTGTGTACCTTGAGCTGCAGAGTTTTCTTGCTGGTTGTTTTCACTGTCAGGAATCACACAGTCTGAAACCACAGAAGAAGAAAAGCATTAGTGATTCTAATCACCGCTCTACCACCTGAGCCACGGGCGACTGTGTCTCAGGTGGTAGAGCGGGTCGGCCGATGATCAAAGGGTTGGAGGTTCGATCCCCGCCCTGCCACCTGTGTCATGGTTGTTGTGTCCTTGGGCAAGACACTTCACCCACCTTGCCTCGTGTGAATGTGTATGACTGCTGTATGTTTGAGGTGGTGGTCTGAGGGGCCGTAGGCGCGGAATGGCAGCCACGCTTCCGTCAGTCTGCCCCAGGGCAGCTGTGGCTACTATGGTAGTTTACCACCACCGGTATGACTGTGTGTGAATGAATGGAACCTGGAACCCTGTAAAGAGCTTTGAGTGACTTGAAAAGAGCTAGATAAATCCACTCCATTAGTCTGCCTGTCTGTCTTACCTCTAGGGCTGGCCCGAATGCCATTTTTCAAGCTTCGAATATTTGTTGGTTTTTCCGAGCGAATATTCGAATATTCGTTCCAGAAAAACACACCATCAAAAACAACATAAAAAAAAAAAAAAAATGAATGAATTTTTTTATTTTTTAAACCTGGAACCGATTTTGACAGTATCTGCATATTTTGTTGAAGATTTACGTGCTCGGAGGTGAAGTAATGGATGCGCTATGACACTTAGTGATGTAATATCCTCCTAAATGAGCAATACTACTACTACTACTACTACAATATTACTAACTTTTATATCCAAATATAAAATTATTTAATGACATTATATTGCAGTACTAGCTTCTTGCAAAAAATAATGTTGAAAAAAAAAAAAAAAAAAAAAAAAAAAACGAAGCTCCGAATACTAATTTAAGCTCTGAATACTAATTTTCCGAACGAGTATTCGAATATTCGAATAATTCGGGCCAGCCCTATGTCTTACCTGTGTTAGCATCATGTAGCTTAGCCCTCTCAGCCTGTTGTCTTACCTGTGTTAGCATCTTGTAGCTTAGCCCTCTCAGCCTGCTGTCTTACCTGTGTTAGCATCATGTAGCTTAGCCTTACCTGTGTTAGCATCATGTAGCTTAGCCCTCTCAGCCTGTTGTCTTACCTGTGTTAGCATCATGTAGCTT
>CM047519.1:987144-992144 GCA_026122265.1 Ammodytes dubius | reverse complement strand
GTTACGTCACTTCACGTGCACACTGGATTGTGGGTCAGAATCGCCCAAATAGGATGCACTTTTCAACACTAACAATCTTGGCCGCATGAAGTAGGACATCCGGGTACTTCTAACCATCCTAAATCTGGCCACAAGAATCGGGACATCCTAAATCTTTTTTCTGCCAAACTATATAGTAGAAAGTATGAGATTCGGAACGCATCCTTTATCTCAACATTTGTTTTTTTTCCAATACAATAGAGCAAGGGAAAGGAATTAGATTCGGTTTGGGGCAAAATACACCTTAGAATTTAAATTAATTTCACATTTAATTTTTTAATTTTTCAACTATTATTGTGTTACAGAGAAGAGAGAGATGTTATATCTTTGGTTATTTATGTTGCTCATATTGTTCTTTGGGTTCAAATCTGTTCAGGTTATTTGTTATTAAATGTTACATTAAGTTAAATGTTATTATAAATGTTATTTAAATAAAATGCTTTTCAAATTTCATAAATCATGTATCGAATCGTGGGTCAAAATTGTGACAAATCGAATGGTGAGTTTTTGTATCATTACAGCCCTAGTGTGTGTGTGTGAGTGTGTGTGTGTTCGTGTGTGTGTGTGTGTGTGTCTCAGTGTGTGTGTGTGTGTGTGTGTGTGTGTGTGTGTGTGTCTCACGGTTGGCCAGTATTGTGTGTGTGTGTGTGTCTCACGGTTGGCCAGTATTGTGTGTGTGTGTGTGTGTCTCACGGTTGGCCAGTATTGCGCTGTGTTGCTGCAGAGTGTTGAGATGAAGAGGGGCCGGCTTCTCCCATGATGCATCACTGCCTCCTACACACACACACACACACACACACACACACACACACACACACACACACACACACACACACACACACACACACACACACACACACACACACACACACACACACAGGTTAAAGGTGAAGTAAGCGGTTTATTTATGTTAATATAAGTATTAAATCGCTCTTTATTCATACAGGGATCACCTACATAATGTGCGCGTTTCATAAAGCCGATCTCTCAGTCAGCTGCTTTGCATGTAATCGGCAAATAAACTTATTGGAGGATCCCGAAATTTTTCTCCAATCACAAGAGAGAACGCTACAAACCGACACCCGTCTCACTCATATATACTATATACACTCCATGGTCTCACTGCCGGTGCACGCCAGAGCAACAGATGGGTGAATGTTTATGCGCCTACAATGGCGGAGCAGGTAAAAATCCTTCCCAATGTCTGTTTTGATGGTTTTTATCATGTTTTATCACACTTATGGATTTGAGATGATGCTAGATAACTCGCTGCTTGAAGACCGCAGTGCATTAATGTGGTGACGTAGGGACGAGCGAGGGGACCGCTAACTGCAGTAACTGACAGGAAGTTAGCTAAAAGAACTTAAACTTTCGCTTACAGCTCCTTTAATTTTTTTCATGTAAAAAAAAAATATATAAAATTACACTCATGGAGAAAATCTGTTTTGAGATTCCAGGGAAAGCAGAGGAGTTTAAACAGATATGTCAGCCTTTCCTGGACTATATAACAGTACTGAAGGGACCTACATGACACCTCGTTCACTTTTTATAAATATAAATTAATAAAAAAGCCAATAAATAAGATTCAAAACCAAAGACATGTATCGTCTAATTACCTTTTTAAATGGATTGAATATACCCTTATGATGTCATTAATACCTGTGTGTGTGTGTGTGTGTGTGTGTGTGTCACTGTGTGTGTTTGTGTGTTTCTCAGTGTGTGTGTGTGTGTGTGTGTCTGTGTCACTATGTGTGTGTGTGTGTGTCTGTGTCACTATGTGTGTGTGTGTGTGTGTGTGTGTGTGTGTGTGTGTGTGTGTGTGTGTGTGTGTGTGTGTGTGTGTGTGTGCGTGTGTCCTCTGTGTGTGTGTGTGTGTCGTTAATACCTGTGTCCTCCGTCTCACTCTCTCCCTCGTGATGATGTCGCTGCTGGTCGCTGTTGCCATGGAAACCCATCATCATCCTCATCTTCTGCAACTTCAGAGCCTCGGACATCAAACCTGCAGACAGAGAGAGGTGAGTGTGTGTGTGTGTGTGTCACTGTGTGTGTGTGTGTGTGTGTGTGTCTGTCACTGTGTGTCACTGTGTGTGAGTGTGTGTGTGTGAGAGTGTGTGTGTGTGTGTGTGTGTGACCTGCATAGAATTTGACTTTGACTTTTCTCTTATTAACCTTTATTTTTTTCAGAAATATTCTCATTGAGATTCAAAATCTCTTTTTCAAGAGAGTCCTGGCCAAGGCAGCATAAAAACATAAACGTTTCACATTAAAAAACTAAATTTAGGCTCAAAACAAGACACAAAACACAATAAAAAAATAAAAAATTCCCAAAGCATCAATCTCGCATCCCTCTCATTGGCAGTAAGTCAGTGTTCAGTAATCGGGCATGTACAGTTTGTGGTCAAATAGTCCTTAATCCTGCTTTTGGAATTGTTCATAGTGATTTAGGATTCCAGACTATTCTCTAATATTTTATATATGGAGAAAATCCGTTCTGTACGGAAGAGGATTAGGGCCACAGATGGTACACATTTTTTTTTTCATGGAACTGACTTTTTTTTTCATGGAATTCTGACTTTTTTTGTTCATGGAATTCTGACTTTTTTTTTGTTCATGAAATTCTGACTTTTTTTTTGTTCATGAAATTCTGACTTTTTTTTTCATGGAATTCTGACTTTTTTTTTTGTTCATGAAATTCTGACTTTTTTTTTCATGGAATTCTGACTTTTTTTTTTGTTCATGAAATTCTGACTTTTTTTTTTCATGGAATTCTGACTTTTTTTTTTCATGGAATTCTGACTTTTTTTTTGTTCATTAAATTCTGACTTTTTTTATGTTCATGGAATTCTGACTTTTTTTGTTCATGGAATTCTGACTTTTTTTTTTCTTCATGGAACTGACTTTTTTTTCATGGAATTCTGACTTTTTTTGTTCATGGAATTCTGACTTTTTTTTGTTCATGGAAATCTGACTTTTTTTTGTTCATGGAATTCTGACTTTTTTTTTTTTGTTCATGAAATTCTGACTTTTTTTTCATGGAATTCTGACTTTTTTTTTTGTTCATGAAATTCTGACTTTTTTTTTCATGGAATTCTGACTTTTTTTTTTTTGTTCATGAAATTCTGACTTTTTTTTTCATGGAATTCTGACTTTTTTTTCATGGAATTCTGACTTTTTTTTGTTCATGGAATTCTGACTTTTTTTTTTTCATGGAATTCTGACTTTTTTTTTATGTTCATGGAATTCTGACTTTTTTTGTTCATGGAATTCTGACTTTTTTTTCATGGAATTCTGACTTTTTTTTCATGGAATTCTGACTTTTTTTTTTCATGGAATTCTGACTTTTTTTTTGTTCATGGAATTCTGACTTTTTTTTTTCATGGAATTCTGACTTTTTTTGTTCATGGAATTCTGACTTTTTTTTTCATGGAATTCTGACTTTTTTTTTTTTGTTCATGAAATTCTGACTTTTTTTTTTGTTCATGAAAAAAAAAGAGTCAGAATTCTGACTTTAAAGTCAGAACTACGGGTACTTGTAAGGACCAACCTCCGTGGGAGAGACACTTTGCTTTATGCAGTAGGAGGAAACCACATGCAGAGTAGCCGTCCATGAGAGTAGCCAGTAGCCCTAGCCTACTTGTGCTAAAATGGCTTCCATTAGCGACTTCTTGCGGGTTCGAGGGGTTCCTGAAGAAGCCATTTCGTTTATGGAAGACCAAAAGGTGCGTGAAACTATATGTGTTGTTTTGGTGCCTAGAGTTGCACATGTGTTAGCTAATATGCACACTGTCACCTCATGCACCATGGACCTATTAAAAGACATGCACCCTGTACCAAAACAACACATACAGTTTCACTCACCTTTTGGTCTTCCATTAACAAACGACTTCTTCTTGAACCCCTCGAACCCGCAATAAGTCGCTAAGGGAAGTCATTTTTGCACAAGTAGGCTCTCCCACGGAGGTTGGTCCTTACAAGTACCCGTAGTTCTGACTTTAAAGTCAGAATTCTGACTTTTTTTTTCATGAACAAAAAAAAAGTCAGAATTCCACGAACAATAAAAAAGTCAGAATTCCATGAATAAACAAAAAAGTCAGAATTTAATGAATAAAAAACAAAGTCAGAATTTAATGGAAAAAAAAGTCAGAATTCCATGAATAAAAAAAAAAGTCAGAACCTTTTTTTTTTTTTTTTTCTTTAACCTTTTTTTTTTCATGTGTGGCCCTAATCCTCTTCCGTAGTTCTGAGATCTCAGGGAAAGCAGAGAAGTTTAAACAGATGTGTCAGCCTTTCCTGGACTATAAAACTTAGTGATAAAATACACTCGCTTCACTGTACTATGTGTATGTTATCAATAAGTGGGAACTATAACGGATCTATGGTTTAGCGTGAACATTGTGCTCGGTTTCCTAACTGCGTTTTATACACTATACCTTAGATATCTAAAATCATTTGTTCCCTCAGCTGTCGGCTTCCTGAACAAATTAGGGTAGTAGCTTTGTCTTTCTTAAGCAATGTAAATGATTATATTCCATGATGTCTCCCATATGTTTTTATGTTTTAATGTTTTTTATGTTCTGTGTTTTGTATTTAGTGTGGTTACTTGTTTGTTGTGTGACATTGTTAACTACTGAATGCAGAACAAATTGCCCCTCGGGGACAATAAAGATTTATCAAATCAAAATCACACTCTTTACGGCAAATTTATTTTTCTTAATTTGGACAATGCTACTCCGCACGCCCTGCAGTGAGACGTCCCTAGTTAGAGGTGGTGGAGGGGATCTTTATATTAAGATAATTCTGCCTTTTCCATGTTTTTCTCTACAGAGCAGTACCACACACACACACACACACACACACACACACACACACACACACACACACACACACACGGAAACACACACACACACACACACACACACACACACACACACACACACACACACACACACACACACACACAC
>CM047519.1:967144-979644 GCA_026122265.1 Ammodytes dubius | reverse complement strand
ACCAGTGGTGCGCTGCGGTGGTGTAGTGGATAGAGTGTGTACCATATTGGCTCTGGCCTTCGTTGCAGTGGTCGTGGGTTCAAATCTGACCCGTGGACCTTTACTGCAGGTCATCCCCCCCTCTCTCTCTCTCTCTCTCTGTCTCTCCATTTCAACTCTGTCTCTCTACATACTATCAAATAAAGCTTTAAAATGCCCAGAAATAATCTTAAAAAAACTAAAAAACACTATAATTTTCCTGTACTGTGTGGGCGCTGAAATCTAAATCTAGTGTTCATACACAGCCTAGGCTCTGTAAACTGGTGTGTGAACAAAGGGGTCCGCCGTAGCTAGCAACCATCCCGTTTACAAAGCCTAGGCTGGGTATTAACACTGGATTTTTTATCAGCGCACACAGTACAGACAGGTAGCGGATCATGAGGAGATATTCACTGATTTTGACAACAAGCGTTCTCCAGAATCACTGACTCCATATTTAACAAAAGGACATGAGTTGCCTCCAATACAAAGAATAAAAACATAAATGAAATAGTGTGTGTGTGGTTCTATGAGTGTGCGTGCGTGCAAGCGTGTGTGTGTCTCTTTGTCCCTCTGTGTGTGTGTGTGTGTGTGTGTGTGTGTGTGTGTGTGTGTGTGTGTGTGTGTGTGTGTGTGTGCGTGCGTGCGTGCGTGCGTGCGTGCGTGTGTGTGTGTGTGTGAGAGAGACATGCTACCTGAGGGAGACAGATCAGCTCCACACCGTTCACAGTGAATGAAGCCACCTTCACCCCGTGGACCTCCACCTAAACACACACACACACACACACGCACACGCACGCGCACACGCACACACACACACACACGCACACACACACACACACACACACACACACACACACACAGAGGGACAAAGACACACAGACAAACAAATATGTATGCAGGTAAATCCAAATATAATTGAAAAGTCCATTCAAAAGCAGTACTGTTTTTACCACGCCAGCGGGTGAGCGTATACCCATGACAAAGGCATTAAGAAAAACTATATAAAAATAGCATTCTTTGCACTGATGGTCTGGTTTGCTGTTACATGTAATTTATGATCATCAGAGGAAAAATTAGACTGTTTCAGAAATATTTAAAAGTTCCTCGTAGCACCTTTAAATGCAGGAGCAACTCAAAAATTAGAATATCCTGTAAAAGTCCATTCAACAGTGAAACGTTCATATTGTAGTGATCTTACATAATTCACCTATGGAACTGAAGTTCCGGGGTTCCGGGGGAACTGTTATACTGGGGGAATTTCCTGTTTTTGTCTTGTTGGCGTTTTGAGACTATCAGGAGTTTACTGTCTGCTCCGTTGTTGTTACTTGACAAGTGCATTAATGTCATTAAAGCAGTTAGCTCCGTCTTTTGACACTCCGCCTCCGACTCCCGTCTTTACACGCCACAATAGCCTATATAGATTCATTACACAAAGTGAAACATGTCAGTTCTTTCTTTTGTTTTAATTTGTTTAACGATTACTACGTTGAATATGCACGGAATAAAAAACCCAGTATCTCAAAATATTAGAATATAACATGGAAACAAATCATAAAATACAGGAATGTCAGCCTTCAAAAAAACTGTGTTATTCTAGATTACATTTCAGTTTACTAGAATATACGAACGTTTCACTTTTTGAATTCAATTACAGAATTTATTTTACTTTTCATTGATATCACATTTGTTTTAGATGCGCGTGATTTATTAACGAATTTTCTATTTTTGTGCAAAGACAATAAAAATATTTTAATTCTCCTGATTCCGATTTAAGCTTTCTTCTTTCTTTCTTTCTTTCTTTCTTTCTTTCTTTCTTTCTTTCTTTCTTTCTTTCTTTCTTTCTTTCTTTCTTTCTTTCTTCTTCTTTTTCTAAAGTCATGTGTAATTTAGATGTTCAATATTGTTTAGGGTATTTTGTGTGGCGTCATTTTAAACGCCTGATTGTCTGTTATTTGTATTTTAATATCCAGGAAAATGTATCAAATAAAATCAAAAAAAATCTTCTACCGTTGTACACTCGGTGTGCGAAGGATTTGCCGCCGCCGCCGCCGCGTTGCTGCCGCTTCCCTTGCCGCTCGTCCCGTTCACATTGAGTGGGATCCTGCCGCTCAAGAAAGCTCCATGATCCAGCCGACCAGCGGGGAGGTGCGGGGAGCTGGCCGCGTTTGGAGCGCTGTAGGGCGGATCGGAGTGGTAGAAAGAGTCGGTGTTTGGGCTGGAGGTCCTGGACACAGTGTTAGAAGAACCCGCCATGTTGGAGCGGAAAAGACTAAACAGTTAAAAAGTATAAGAATTATAAGAACAAGAGTTTTTATTTATTTTATTTCCAATTTCGTCAATTCTTCATCTGTGATCTTTTCTCCCGAGTCTGTCCTTCTCTGTTGCCGCCACTGGACTGTGTGAAGTAACTCTACACAGCATCTCCCTCTCTCTCTCTCTCTCTCTCTCTCTTCTCTCTCTCTCTCTCTCTCTCTCTCTCTCTCTCTCTCTCTCTCTCTCTCTCTCTCTACCTCTCTCTCTCTCCCTCTCTCTCTCTCCCTCTCTCTCTCCTCTCCTCTCTCTCTCTCACCTCCTCTCTCTCTCTCTCTCTCTACACCTCTCTCTCTCCTCTCTCTCTACCTCTCTCTCTCCCTCTCTCTCTCTCTCTCTCTCTCTCTCTCTCTCTCTCTCTCCTCTAACTCTCTCTCTCGCTGTCTGTGTGTGTGCTCTCTCTCTCTCCTCTCCCTCTCTCTCTCTCTCTCTTCTCTTCTCTCTCTCTCTCTCTCTCTCTACTCTCTCTCTCTCGTTCTGTGTGTGTTGTGTCTCCCTCTCTCTCTCTCTCTTTCTCTCTCTCTCCCGTCCACCTGGGTCGCTTACCTCAACCAATCAGAAATAGGGACCTCAGCGAAGGCCGTTCATTGGCTGAGAGGGCGGCTAGGGGGCGGGGACTAACACTTGATTGACAGGCTACGGCCTTCTTTCATTTTATAAATAAAAAAATATATGTTCAGGTCTTAAAAATGCATTTTCAGCATGTTTTTAAGAAGACAATTTCTCATATATCAGAGGGAGAGAGAGAGATAGAGAGACAGTGTGAGAGAGAGAGAGAGAGAGAGAGACACACAGAGAGAGAGAGAGACACAGAGAGAGGGAGAGACAACACACACACACACACAGAGGGAGAGTAAGAGAGAGAGAGTGATCATACATCAGCTGAGTTTCAAATTAAAAGCGCAGTGTCAAATTAAAAGCTTCACATTAACCTTTAGTGGAGCAGATTAAATGTCAACAGGAGAAACAGGAGACACCTGAATGCATCACAGACATATTATCTAATACACACACACACACACACACACACACACACACACACACAGACATCACAGACACACACACACACACACACACACACACACACACACACACACACACACACACACACACACACACACACACACACACACACACACACACACGCACACACACACACACACACACACACACACACACACACACACACGCACACACGCACACACGCACACACAGCACACACACACACACACGCACGCACGCACGCACACACACACACACACACACACAAATATACAGCTCTGGAAAAAAATATTCAGTCTCTCTTGATTTACTATTTAAAGGCATACTGTATGTTTGAGTAGAATGAACATTTTGGTTTTATAATATAAACTACTGACAACATTTTTGCCAAATTCCCCCAGATACTGTATATTGTATCTCAATTTCAACCTTTTCCCCCAAAAAAGTGAAGGATTTTTTTTCGGGGGTGCGGGGGGGGGTTTAGAGTAAGATTTTTTTTTTTTTTTTGGGTTATCCTTTCATTTGTCCGGTACCCTCTAGTTCAGCAGAAATAGGTCAGATTTTAGCATCCAGCTCAGGCACGGAATAGACGTCTTTTGTACTGTGTAAACATAAAGCCATATAGAGGAAGGACAGAGAAGAATCCTCCTCTACATGTTTTCTTCCCTGCCCTGATCCTCTTCTGTTCCAGTGAATATAATAATAACAATGTTTTAAATTCTTGTAATTTTTAAGTATCTTTTATTTTATTCTTTTTATCTTTAAAAAAAAAATTGTATCACTTGTTTATATATTGTGTTATATTGTATAGGCCTATAATATGATAGTCACTGTTTGGTCATGGTTTACTGTCCCAATGTATGCACCTAAATCCACCAGACACATTCCTTGTTGGTGTAAAACCCTTCTTGGTGGGTGCTCTCGTGGAATAGTGGATAGAGCGTGTACCATATTGGCTACGGCCTTCGCTGCAGTGGTCGTGGGTTCAAATCTGACCCGTGGACCTTTACTGCAGGTCATCCCCTCTCTCTTTCTCTCTCTCTCTCTGTCTCTGTCTCCCCATTTCAACTCTGTACTGTCTAATAAAGCTTGAAAATGCCAAAAAATTATCTTTAAAACCCTGGCATCTTGGCGATAAAATTATTTCTGATTCTGAATAATTTATGAGTAATTAATGAGTGACGCGCCCTGTGTCACGTGACATTTCGCTGCTAACGCTAACAACATGGCCGCCGAGGATCTGCCGTCCGAGTTTGACGTCGTCATCCTGGGCACAGGTAAGCACACACCTGGCTCTGTGACGCGGGTAACGGACCGGAGCCTGCCTGGGTTCTGTCCCGACCGCCCCGGAGCCCAAACGCCCCGAAAAACGGTCTGAAAACGGGTCAAAACGGGACAGAGACGGGGTTAGCATGGGCGTTAGCTAAAGGCTATCTGCCCATTCATTGTAGGCGGCAGCGGCTAGCAGCTAACGCCCTGATGCTACTGTGAGATCAGGATGTTATTTCAGCTGCTGTGTATTCTCTTTATAATCGTTATCATAATGTTATTAGTCACGTGGCTGTGCTTTAGTCTACTGTAACCAGGGACAACCAGCACACTACTCTAGCCCGCCGTGTGCTTAGAATAATAATGCTTTTCTTTTTCCAGGCGAACGAGCTGCTGTCAGTGTGACGTCACAGTCACGTGTCGTTGTTGTGATGTTTGATCAGCTGTTTTATACATTCTAAAATCTCCTGGTTCATGTGATGTTGTTCTCTGTTGATGGACGAACAGTGAAAGATGTTACACACACACACACACACACACACACACACACACACACACACACACACACACACACACACACACACACACACACAGACACAGACAGACACACAGGCAGACAGACAGACAGAGGGAGAGTAACAGTGAAAGCTAATGTTAGGGTATAATACGTCTGAATGCTTTTGATATTGTCTTAAATGCCAAAGGAAACATGTTGGTTGGAACAACTGTTTGATCAGGGTGTTACTGTAATATAGTTTGGTAACCTGTGTGTGTGTGTGTGTGTGTGTGTGTGTGTGTGTGTGTGTGTGTGTGTGTGTGTGTGTGTGTGTGTGTGTGTCTGCGTGTGTGTGTCTGCGCGTGTGTGTGTGTGTGTGTGTGTGTGTGTGTGTGTGTGTGTGTGTGTGTGTGTGTGTGTGTGTGTGTGTGTGTGTGTGTGTGTGTGTGTGTGTGTGTGTGTGTGTGTGTGTGTGTGTGTGTTCAGGTCTGTGTGAGTCGGTGGTTGCAGCAGCCTTCTCCAGAGTGGGGCAGAAAGTTCTTCACCTGGACAGGTACGTACTCACCTTTAAAAGCTGCTGTGTGTAACTATGGGTGTGTGTGTGTGTGTGTGTGTGTGTGTGTGTGCGTTAAAGGGTCACTGTGTAACTCTGTGTGTGTGTGTGTGTGTGTAACTCTGTGTGTGTGTGTGTGTGTGTGTGTAACTCTGTGTGAGTGTGTTTGTGTGTGTGTGTGTGTGTGTGTGTGTGTGTGTGTGTGTGTGTGTGTGTGTGTGTGTGTGTGTGTGTGTGTGTGTTGTGTTAAAGGGTCACTGTGTATTACTCTGTGTGTGTCAGAGAAGTGAAACATTTTCTAAGGTTTATTCTCATAACTGAATAAACAAACTTTCCTCACAGGAAAATGTGATCCCTGGAACACTGTTTGAAGTTAGAAAGCTTCCTGAAAAGTTACTGTTTCACTGTTGTCACCTGAATGTGTGTGTGTGTGTGTGTGTGTGTGTGTGTGTGTGTGTGTGTGTGTGTGTGTGTGTGTGTGTGTGTGTGTGTGTGTGTGTGTGTGTGTGTGTGTGTGTGTGTGTGTGTGTGTGTGTGTGTGTGTGTGTGTGTGTGTGTGTGTGTGTGTGTGTGTGTGTGTGTGTGTGTGTGTGTGTGTGTGTGTGTGTGTGTGTGTGTGTGTGTGTGTGTGTGTGTGTGTGTGTGTGTGTGTGTGTGTGTGTGTGTGTGTGTGTGTGTGTGTGGTGTGGTGCGTGCGTGCGTGCGTGCGTGCGTGCTGTGGTTTAGTTCCAGTTACTATGCAGCCAACTGGGCGAGTTTCACCTTTAACGGCCTGTTGTCATGGATACAGGAACAACAGGTGAGTCCAACAAAATGCCGATTTTTCAACGCCTCTAGCGCGCACAACGCGTTTGGTGCAGTCTGCAGTGGAAACACAAGCCAGACTTAGGAGAACTCACTCAGTGTGTTTCCATGGCACAACTAGATTGGATTATCACATATATCGAACTAGACACTCGAACGGACCGCGTCACTTGTCTGAGTATACATGGCCTTTCAGAAATCGGATAAATGTCCAATGCATGGCTGTCTCCACTGTGCTAGGTGGCGCTGTAGCCCTTTCAACAAGTGGTTTTAGAGCCACGTCCGGTTCCCTTCCAGCAACAACACTACTATTTTTTACGTCGTCTCCTTCCACTTCCTTGTGAAATCCTCCACAGGGATTCTCGAGCAAGCGCAGAACGAGAACTCCGTTATGCGATATCCGATCCCTGTTTACATGCAGAGAGAATGCCGACTATGAACGAGTTATCTAGGTGTTCTTATCCGACTTCTCTTGTCCGTTAATGTGCCGATTTGTGTCCGAAGTAGATCGGATAAAGGTGTTTACATGCAGTTTAAAAGTCCTGTTGAAGTCTTATTCGTTTATTTACCCGATTATGAGTCTGCATGTAAACGCACTGACTGTGAAGCCCACCGAGGAAAATGGCTATTTGTGATATTGGACTTTATAAATAAAAATAAAAAAAATATTTGATTTGACTTGGTAGGAGGAGCCTAAGCCAGCGGAGGCCCCTGATTGGTCCAGCCTGTGTGAGGAAGGGGAGGAGCTTGTCTACCTGTCTGCCTCTCCACAGCCGTCCGTCAGAAACATACAGGTGTTCAGCTTCACCAGGTGAGGGAAAGCTTCACTTCTCCTGACAAAACAAATCGGATTCATCATTTAAATGGTTTTAATTAACCACACACACACACACAGACACAGACATAGACACACAGACACACAGACACAGACACACACACACACACAGACACACACAGACACACACACAGACACAGACACACACACACACACACAGACACACACAGACATTCACATTTACACTCAGATAAACACGAATGATGGCTTACTGTGGCAACTTGCTCACACACATCTCACCGAGGGAGAAGCGAAAGGAAACTTACTGAACTGGCTCTCTGGCCGACTGACGTCACGGCCCAACACTAAAACACAGCTTAACACACTGTAAGAAATAACAAGAAATAACAACACTGTAACCTTTTCTACAATGGTCGCTACTCGCTAGGCTACTGTCTGCCGTGGAATCAAAACAAACCCTTTCGTTGAGGACGCGCGTGCACGAATGCGCGGTACACAAGCAGACGGCAAACAGACAGGTCTGTCGGCCAATTAAATCGTTCGGTTCCGAACGATTTGATTGGTTGTAGTTTTCACCTAATATTATGAGACTGAAATAATTGTTTCTTTTTATTCCTGGTGGGTCTACCATGCATTTTAGAGTGTAAAAACCTTATTTATACCATTTTAAAGTCATTTAAAATAAGTGTAAAAACTCTACAAAGGTAAGAATAGCTTTAAGATTGTATCTAAAAAAAAGTGGATCAGTGAATCTGTTCTATGAATGGATGAATGAATGAATGAAGTCATTAATGTTTTCATAAAAGATAATTAATAAATGTTTTAAAGTTAATGAGGACATATAACCTGCAATCTGTTGTTGATATAGTTGTTAGTTGTTAGTGATATAAAGGTTAATATTCATGTTGTTGATATAGTTGTTAGTTGTTAGTGATATAAAGGTTAATATTCATGTTGTTGTTCCTGTTGTCAGTGAGGAAGACGAGGAGGAAGATGAAGCTCCAAACACCACAGAAGAAGAACCAGCAGCTAAAGGTTGGAGTCTCAACAGAGAAATATTGCCCTGCGTTCTGAATCGCATACTCTTTCTTTTTTCTATTCTACATACTACATCTGACGACAAAAATAATCTAGTTAGGATGCAGTAGGCATACTATTGGGACATACTTTACTCTCTTATTTCATCCTAACATTACGCCTTGATCTTGCCTCTTGCTTTTATATCCGTCTCATCCCCGTTTGTTTTCATACGGAGGCTTCGTCGATGTGACGTCACTTCACGTGCGCACTGGATTGTGGGTCAGAATCGCCCAAATAGGATGCAGTTTTCAACACTAACAATCTTGGCTGGATGAAGTAGGACATCCGGGTATTTCTAACCATCCTAAATCTGGCCACAAGAATCGGGACATCCTAAATCTTTTTTCTACCAAACTATATAGTAGAAAGTATGAGATTCAGAACGCAGGGAGGGAGTATTAGTCATTAGTTTTAATAATTCTTTATTCAAACTGTTCAGTCAGTGAAAGCTGAAGAATGACTGAATGTGTAATGAATAGTGAACAATGTATGAAGGCAAGGCAAGTGTATTTCTATAGCACAGTTCAGACACAAGGCCACTCAAAGTGCTTTACAGGGGGCATGGAATACATCAAGATTAGACATTAGAAAACGCGTCTTTAGAGGTAGAATTCAGGATTTAATCGCAAAAACAAACTTTTTTTCAGATTCAGAAGAAACGAAGGAGGAGGAGCCATCGGACGGAGGAGAAGAGGTAAGGAATGATTCATAATTATTCAGGTCATTAAAGGTGTAGTCAGTGATTCTGGAGAACGCTTGTTGTCAAAATCAGTGAATATCTCCTCATGGTCCACTACCTGTCTGTACTGTGTGTGCTGAAAAGAAAATCCAGTGTTAATACACAGCCTAAGCTCTGTAAATGCCATCCAGATAGTGGATCATGAGGAGATATTCACTGATTTGGACCAAAAGTGATTTTGACAACAAGTGTTGCCAGAATCACTGACTACACCTTTAACTGTGATCTCAGTCTTTTGATGAAGTGTTTCTAACCCGGTGTGAGTGACAGAGCAGAATGTTAGAGTAGAGTAGAATATGTTTATCTCCATTGTCTCCACAGTGCAGCTACATTGGGATTATTGTGTCAGCTTCTTCAATAAAACAAGTATATATATAAAACAGGATAGGGCGACTGTGGCTCAGTTGGTAGAGCGGGTCGGCTGATGATCAAAGGGTTGGAGGTTCGATCCCCGCCCTGCCACCTGTGTCATGGTTGTTGTGTCTTTGGGCAAGACACTTCACCCACCTTGCCTCGTGTGAATGTCGATAGTTAGCCTGCTGCTATCGGTGTATGAATGTGTGTGTGAATTGTAACGTGGGAAAGGAAAACAGGTCTCCCTTGTAAAAGAGTCTTTGGTCTCAATGGGATTTACCTGTAGAAATAAAGGTTAAAAAAAAGGATAGCATTATAACAAGAAGAAAAGAAAGTACAATAATGAATAAAAGTAAGAATAAATAAGTGGTGGTAACAACAGTAAAGGCTTGGGGGTTCCGTCAATATATTTACAGCTCTGGAAAACATTCAGAGACCAGTCTGGATTGTTCTTCAATCTTCATCTCTACATTACTTATTGAAAATGCTCTAAATGACAATATTTTTATCGTGAATTTGGTAGAAATGTTGTCAGTAGTTTATATTATAAAATCAAAATGTTCATTCTACTCAAACATATGCCTATAAAGAGTAAAACAAAGAGACACTGAATATTTGGAGCGGTCTGTTTATTTTTTCCAGAGCTGTATTCTGTATATCATTTAGGTTTTTAAACTGTGATCTCAGTCTATTGATGAGTCATTGCTCAGAATGTTCTGGTCCAATCACACAGGCCGCTGAGACAGAGGGGGCGGGACTAGAGGCCGATCAGCCAATCACAGAAGAGCCGCCGACAGAACCAGAACCAACGAAGAAGAAGAAGAGAATCAGCTACAAACAGCTGGTGAAGGAGGGACGGAGGTTCAACATCGACCTGGTGTCAAAGGTCAGACGGACGGACAGACAGACAGACAGACAGACAGACAGACGGACAGACGGACAGACAGACAGACAGACAGACAGACAGACAGACAGACAGACAGACAGGCAGACAGACAGACAGACAGACAGGCAGACAGACAGACGGACGGACAGACAGACAGGCAGACGGACGGACAGACAGACAGACAGACAGACGGACAGACAGACAGACAGACAGACAGACAGACAGACAGACAGACAGGCAGACAGACAGACAGACAGACAGGCAGACAGACAGACGGACGGACAGACAGACAGACAGGCAGACAGACAGACAGACAGACAGACAGACAGACAGGCAGGCAGACAGACAGACAGACAGACAGACAGACAGACAGACAGACGGACAGACAGACAGGCAGGCAGACAGACAGACAGGCAGACAGACAGACAGACAGACAGACAGACAGACAGACAGATAGATAGATAGATAGATAGATAGATAGATAGATAGATAAATGGATGGATAGATAGATGGATGGATGGATGGATGGATGGATAGATAGATAGATAGATAGATAGATAGATAGATGGATGGATGGATGGATGGATGGATAGATAGATAGATAGATAGATAGATAGATAGATAGATAGATAGATAGATGGATGGATGGATGGATGGATAGATAGATAGATAGATAGATAGATAGATAGATGGATGGATGGATGGATGGATAGATAGATAGATAGATAGACAGACAGACAGACAGACAGACAGACAGACGGATAATTAAATAAATTAAAATCCTCCTTCTTCCTCCAGCTGTTGTATTCCCGCGGCTCGCTGGTCGACCTGCTCATCAAATCAAACGTCAGTCGCTACGCAGAGTTCAAGAACGTCACGCGGATCCTGACCTACCGCAGCGGCCGGGTGGAGCAGGTGAGGCTACCTGTCTGTCTGTCTGTCTGTGTGTCTGTCTGTCTGTCTGTCTGTCTGTCTGTCTGTCTGGTGTCTGTCTGTGTGTCTGTCTGTCTGTCTGTGTGTGTGTGTGTGTGTGTGTGTGTGTGTGTGTGTGTGTGTGTGTGTGTGTGTGTGTGTGTCTGTCTGTCTGTGTGTGTGTGTGGTGTGTGTGTGTGTGTGTGTTGTCTGTGTTTGTGTGTGTGTGTGTGTGTGTGTGTGTGTGTGTTCAGATTCAGATTCAGATTCATTTATTGTCATATGCACCGTTACAGCACAATGAAATTTGCCTTTTCAGTACACACCTCTCCAAGAAACATACAAGACAGTGACAATAACATGGGTGGACAGGAGATAGTGTAACTGCAGGGTCGCAGCGGGCCGCGCCCCTCTTTCATAGGAGGAAAAGGAGAACAACAGGGAAGATAGGTCAAAAAAATGCAAATCTCGGACTACGTTCCTTATGGGAGCGCAGTGCGTGATCAGTGAAAAACCACCTTAGCACAAATAAGCAACATGAGAAACACCACAGACAATAAGACTCGTAGACATTGCACATTAAAGGAACGGGTTAGGGCTTTATGGGAAGGTAGGTGTCACAGCCCAGGCACCAGGGGGCGTACGCAGCCGGCAGGCGCCCCGCCCGCAGCTTCCGGTCCGCAACGAGGGAGGGAGAGGGGGACGGATTCAAGAGGGCTTGATTAGTCAGGGTTACTGTGTGCTATGTGTTTACGTGTGTGTGTGTGTGTGTTCCATGAAGCTATCTCTGTCCAGACGTAGTGGGAGTCTACAGGCGCCAGGTGTTATGAGACAGCCGTGGAGACGACCTCGGGGCCCGGTCACAGATAGAGTTCACAGGAGAGTAGGTGATGGGAGGGTGGGGGGTAGAGCGTCTCTCCACGTAAACATCCAGAGGAGAGAGAAGAGATAACACCGCGCCAAGGACGGTGTAGGGAGCCGAATCGAGAGATTGTGATTTGTTTTGGTTGAGACTAGGCGCTGGAATGAAGCCTGTCTTACAGTCACTGGTTTCCGTCTAATAATCCGAAATCCAGTGGCCTTTTCCAAGTGCCTACGGCCGGTTAATGGCAGCCATGATCGAATCCACTTTCCCAATAAGTCCAGGAATCACTTCCAGCTTGCGATTCACCTCGCTTATCACTTGAGTCTGTGCATTAACGGCCCGGCACAAACCCTCAAAGACGGGCAGCTTCTCAATGGCCTGATGTGCTGCCAACGCCTTTTTACTGTTGCGGT
>CM047519.1:944644-962144 GCA_026122265.1 Ammodytes dubius | reverse complement strand
CAGGAGGTGAAATGTTAATGTGCATACACTGAACTATGTCATGTTCCAGCATCATCTTTCTCTGATGTCTAATTAAGTCTCAATGTGGAAATGCTAAGTGTGTGTGTGTGTGTGTGTGTGTGTGTGTGTGTGTGATCATCAACTGTCTATTGTGTTTATGTGTGTGACCTTTTGTGGCTGCCGGTCCCCAAATTGTATTTATAGGGGTGTGTGTGTGTTTCTGTGTGTGTTTCTCTGTGTGTGTGTTTCTGTGTGTGTCAGAGATTATGGATGAGTTTTTGTGCGCATCATTATTCCCAATAATAGGTTTTCAGCAGCACAACAGTGTGTGTGTGTGTGTGTCTGTGTGTGTGTGTGTGTTCTGTGTGTGTGTGTGTGTGTGTGTGTGTGTGTGTGTGTCTGTGTGTGTGTGTGTGTGTGTGTGTGTGTGTGTGTGTGTGTGTGTGTGTGTGTGTGTGTGTGTGTGTGTGTGTGTGTGACACCCTTGGAAAGGCTTCAAGATCAATCATTTCTGCATTTCATTGAGATTGTAATTCCCCAGAGGTAAATATTCAGAGCTGAAGCTGCTGTTTTAATTCAGTGATGTCACACTGTGACGGATGATGTCAGCCCTTCACGTGCGCACTGGATTGTGGGTCAGAATCGCCCAAATAGGATGCACTTTTCAACACTAACAATCTTGGCCGCGTGAAGTAGAACATCCGGGTACTTCTAACCATCCTAAATCTGGCCACAAGAATCGGGACATCCTAAATCTTTTTTCTACCAAACTAAATAGTAGAAAGTATGAGATTCAGAACGCAACCTAATTCTCTTCCTCGTTCTAACATTGCCTCCTCCTCTCTCCCAGGTGTAAGGCGGTGATTGACAGTCGGGGACAGCGAATCAGCTGCAGCCATTTCATCGTGGAGGAAGGATACGTGGAGGCGGGGCTTAAGAGAGAGGCCACACCCCCAAGGTCAGGATGCACCAATCACCATACACACATACAGACACTCACACACAGACACACACAGCACTGACACAGACACACACACAAACACACACACACACACACACAGACAGAACCACACACACAGTTTGGATGCACTAATCACACAAACTTTGAGCACATTAGTTACCATAGAAACAGTTCCCTGATATTAACTGGTAATATTAGCTCCAGCAATAATCAAGACTTCCATTGGTAAAACTAATAATAAAGTGAAATAACTTGTTTTTGTCTGTCTGTTTATCTGTCTGCCTCTCTGTCTGTCTGTCTGTCTGCCTCTCTCTCTGTCTGCCTGTCTGTCTGTCTGTCTGTCTCTCTGTCTGTCTGTCTATCTATCCATCTATCTGCCTGTCTGTCTCTCTCTCTCTGTCTGTCTGTCTGTCTGTCTGTCTGTCTGTCTGTCTATCTGTCTATCTGCCTGTCTCTCTCTCTGTCTGTCTGTCTCTCTCTCTGTCTGCCTGTCTGTCTGTCTGTCTATCTGCCTGTCTATCGTCTCTCTCTCTGCCTGTCTGTCTGTCTGTCTGTCTGTCTGTCTGTCTGTCTGTCTCTCTCTCCAGGTTTCTCTCCAGAGCTGTGTTAATAACTGACGGTTCTATTCTGCCGACCGACTCAGACCAACAGGTAAATCATGTTAAACCCAAATCCACCAAACCCTCCTAACTATGTCGTAAGATTCATGATAGTAAAGCATCTTGAAGTGGCGACCCCCTTGTTCGCCTTATTTGTTCCTGAGGCAACTGAGACATGGTCGCCCCAATTCTCCTCCCCTATATGAGGGCCTCCAATAGGCTCCTCCCCTATATGAGGGCCTCCAATAGGCTCCTCCCCTATATGAGGGCCTCCAATAGGCTCCTCCCCTATATGAGGGCCTCCAATAGGCTCCTCCCCTATATGAGGGCCTCCAATAGGCTCCTCCCCTATATGAGGGCCTCCAATAGGCTCCTCCCCTATATGAGGGCCTCCAATAGGCTCCAGGTAGAGCAGGACACCCCTATCTCCCCAGGTGACACAAAGACCTAATCACCACAGCCTCACAAAATGCATAAATATACATAATGTATGAATGTAAATATGATTAGTAATTCAAACACTTTATAATTCACAACTAATAATTTTAGCAATAAACTAAAAATGTATTTACTTCAAAATATTCAACACAAAAAACCTCTAAATGGCTCCAACACATCTATAAAAGAGTTAGGCATATTTATCAATCCACATTAAAGATGTTGTCATATTGTTACTATTCTAGTTTCCAGAGCCTTTAACATTGGAATGAGTTCATTTAAATAATTCAAAGTTTTTCTCTTTATTATTTCATCTCTGTGCAGCTCGGCTCTGTGGTTTTAATATCTGCCTTCATAAGACACAGAGTCAAATAAAGAAAATTCATCTGTCTGGACACACACACACATGCACACATGCACAGACACACACACACACACACATTAACACACACATAGTAACACACACACACACACACACACATTAACACACTCATAGTAACACACACACACACACATTAACACACTCATAGTAACACACACACACGCACATTAACACACTCATAGTAACACACATACACACGCACAGACACACACACACACGCACAGACACAACACACGCACGCACACTAACACACTCATAGTAACACACACACACACACAAACACATTAACACACTCAGACACACTAATTAGGTGTGAGTTAAATATTGAATTATTGAATTGAATTTGGTAATTGTTTCATAAGACGTGTGTGTGTGTGTGTGTGTGTGTGTGTGTGACTATGACTGTGTGTGTGTGTGTGTGTGTGTGACTGTTACAGTGTGTGTGTGTGACTGTTACAGTGTGTGTGTGTGTGTGTGTGTGTGTGACTGTGTGTGTGTGTGTGTTTCCCTGCAGTGCTCAGTAATAAGATTTCAAACTAATCCCTTGTCCAGGACTCTGAGAAGTTTTTCCATTATAATATTTCTAACTGTCTGTCTTTCTGTGTGTGTGTGTCTGTCTGTGTTTGTGTCTGTCTGTGTCTGTCTGTCTGTGTCTGTCTGTCTGTGTGTGTCTCTCTCTCTCTCTCTGTCTGTCTGTCTGTCTGTCTGGTCACTCTCTCCTCTGATTGGTGTTCAGGTGTCCATGGTGACGGTTCCTCCAATAGAAAGAGAGAGTCCGTCTGTAAAGATGGTGGAGCTCTGTTCATCCACCATGACCTGCATGGCTGGAACATGTACGTACAATGGTTATTATTTTATCTGTCTCTCTCTCTCTCTCTCTCTCTCTCTCTCTCTCTCCCCCTCTCTCTGTCTGTCTGTCTCTCTCTCTCTCCCTCTCTCACAGGTTGCGTTCCGAATCTCATACTTTCTACTATATATTTATTATTTATTTTAATAATTAAAAAAAAAAAGTCAGAATTTCATGAGCAAAAAAAAAGTCAGAATTTCATGAGCAAAAAAAAAGTCAGAATTTCATGAAAAAAGTCAGAATTCTGAGAATAAAGTCAGAACTTTTTTCTTTTTTTTAACGTTTTTTTTTTTTTTTTCATGTGTGGCCCTAATCCTCTTCCGTACTAATGGAAGCCAGAATTCTGACTCTTTTTTTTTTCATGAACAAAAAAAAAAGTCAGAATTCCATGAATAAAAAAAAAAGTCAGAATTCCTTGAATAAAAAAAAAGTCAGAATTCCATGAACAAAAAAAAAGTCAGAATTCCATGAACAAAAAAAAGTCAGAATTCCATGAACAAAAAAAAAGTCAGAATTTCATGAACAAAAAAAAAGTCAGAATTTCATGAACAAAAGAAAGTCAGAATTTCATGAAAAAAGTCAGAATTCTGAGAATAAAGTCAGAACTTTTTTTTTTTTTTTAACCTTTTTTTTCTTTCATGTGTGGCCCTAATCCTCTTCCGTAATATACAGTATATAAATATATATATTTATTTTTTGGCATTTTCCAAGCTTCCAAGTTCCTCGTAGACACGTTAATGCAAAAAGGAATATTATATATATCTTATCAGCCATTGTTTCCTTACGGCTCTATCAGTTCTCTCTCTCTCCCTCCCTCCCTCCCTCCCTCCCTCTCCCTCCCTTCCTCCCTCCCTCCCTCTCTCTCTCCCTCCCTCTCCCTCCCTCTCTCTCTCCCTCCCTCTCCCTCCCTCTCTCCCTCCCTCCTCTCCCTCCCTCGCTCTCTCTCTCTCCCTCCCTTCCTCCCTCCCTCCCTCTCTCTCTCCCTCCCTCTCCCTCCCTCTCTCTCTCCCTCCCTCTCCCTCCCTCTCTCCCTCCCTCGCTCTCTCTCTCTCCCTCCCTCTCTCTCTCTCTCTCTCCCTCTCCCTCCCTCTCTCCCTCCTCTCCCTCCCTCCCTCTCTCCCTTTCTCTCCTCCCTCCCTCCCTCTCCCTCCCTCTCTCTCTCCCTGAAATGGATGATCATCTGAAAAGGCTCTGGTGTCCTTGAAGAAAAACTGATGAATCCACCAACACAAACCCTGATTAATGACACACACACACTGAACACACACACACACACTGAACAGGCACAGAGACACACACACACACACACACACACACACACACACACTCTGTTCCGCCTGTCAAATCATCATATTCTTATTTTTATTTTTCTGCTGTGATTTGTCACTGAGTCAGTCACCCTGAAACCAAAACACCATTTATCTAGAGACACACACACACACACTGAACACACACATACACACACACACACTGAACACACACACACACACACAGACACACACACACACACACACACACACACACACACACACACACACACACACACACACACAACACACACACACACACACACACACACACACACACACAGCAGTGCTTTCATATTAATACTGCAGAAGAAAAAGGTTCTTTGAGCCCAAAGAGTGATATTTCTCCTATACAACCATCTTTAACGGACATTATCTCAACATTAGTTTTTTTCATCAATACTCTGAACCAAAAAATCTCAACTTCTAAAGCACTTACATCAACTAAACTTTCCATAATCATTCTCAGCACTATTCTGAAGGTTATTACAGAAGGATGTGTTCATATGTTGTTCACTGTCTGATTTATGAGACATTTTATTCATAAAAACATGATGAGAATGCATTTTAAACACCTGATTTCTTCCTCTGTAGATTTGGTTCACCTCACCTGTGCGTCGGTTGGCTCCGCCTACGAAGACCTGTCGCCCCTGGTTACCAGAATGTTCAACACAACAGAGTCAGATGACCAAGGTAACACACACACACACACACACTGAGACACACACACACACACACACACACACACACACACACTGAGAGACGCACACACACACACACACACACACACTGAGACACACACACACACACTGACTGAGACGCACACACACACACACACACAGACTGAGACACACACACACACACACACACACACACTGAGACACACACACACTCACACTGAGACACACACACACACACACAGACACACTGAGACACACACACAGACTGAGACACACACACACACACACAGACACACTGAGACACACACACAGACTGAGATGCACACACACACACACATACACACACTGAGACACACATACATACACACACTGAGACACACTGACACACACACACACACACACACACACACACACACACACACACACACACACACACACACTCTTTCCTATAAACTTTCTCTCCTCCTTTTTTCTTAAATTCATTCATCACTTTTCTTCTGCTTTTAATTATAACATGAAACAAGCTGCTACACACACACACTGACACACACACGCACACACAGACTTAGACACACACACATGCACACAGTAAGACTCACAGACACACACACACAGAGGATGGATGGTTATTCAGGTGATGGAGGACTTATTATTATGATGAATTAATTTATCTTTCTCAAGTTTTTGCAGAGTTTGTGTGTGCGTCTCTCACTCTCTCACACACACTCGCTCTCTCTCTCCCTCTCTCTGTATTAACCCTATGTCTCTCTCTCCCTCTCTCTGTATTAACCCTATGTCTCTCTCTCTGTCTCTCCTATAGTCTCTCGCCCCTCTGTTCTCTGGTGTGTGTATTAACATGTCTCTCCCTCTCTCTCTCTCTCTCCCTCCCTCCCTCCCTCTCTCTCTCTCTCTCTCTCTCTCTCTCCCTCCTATAGTCTCTCGCCCCTCTGTTCTCTGGTGTGTGTATTAACATGTCTCTCCCTCTCTCTCTGTCTCTCTCTCTCTCTCCCTCTTTCTCTCTCTGTCTCTCTCTCTCCCTCTCTCTCTCTCTCTCCCTCTCCCTCCTATAGTCTCTCGCCCCTCTGTCCTGTGGTGTGTGTATATCGATATATCGCGATACTCAGTTTCGCGATATCAGTATCGATTTTTATAACTAAAAATCGATATTTTTTTAATAAATTTTTTTATGATTTTTTTATTTTTTATTATTGCTTTTCAATGCTTTATTGACAGTGCAGAGACACAGATATGAAATGGGGCAGAGAGGGAAATAAATGCAGAGAACAACCACGGGTCAGATTCAAACCCATGTCTGCTGTCAGGCCTGAGCCTCTAGGATACTGACTATTGAAGTTAGATATGTTTTGTTTAGAACACTTAAGATTCACTGTGTCACAAAAGCACACTGATGTGTTTTCATTTGCATTGTGTCCTGTACAGTTAGTACAAGAGTGAATTGGATTTGTTATTTTGATGTTATGGCAGCTGCAGTTTGATTATTTGCCAAAACCAAACAAAAAGGAAGAAAATAGTAAAGGAAGTTGTGAATGAAATAGTTTTGACTTCATTTGTCTGTGCAATTATCAATATATTGTGCTGTTATATTTGACAAGGCAACTTGTTTATGGAATATCGCAATATATCGTGGTATATCAAGATACGCAATATATCGTGATATATCGTATCGTGACCAGTGTATTGTGATACGTATCGTATCGCGAAGTCCTTGACGATACCCAGCCCTAGTATTAACATGTTTCTCTCTCTCTCTCCCTCTCTCTGTATTAACCCTATGTCTCTCTCTCTCTCTCCCTCTCTCTCTCTCTCTCTCTCTCTCTCCCTACAGTCTCTCGCCCCTCTGTCCTCTGGTGTGTGTATTAACATGTCTCTCTCTCCCTCCCTCTCTCCCTCTCTCTCCTACAGTCTCTCGCCCCTCTGCTCTCTGGTGTGTGTATTTCAACATGGCCGACGGCGCCGGTCTGGAGGTCAAAGGTCACGACCTCCCGACCAACGTTCACCTCTGCTCCGGACCGGACGCAGAGCTGGGAGCAGAGAGGGCAGTGAGACAGGTAAGAACCCTGTCTAACCCTCTAACCCCTAACCCTACAGACAGGCAGACAGGCTGGGGGCAGAGAGGGCAGTGAGACAGGTAAGAGACAGACAGGTACTAACCCTACAGACAGACAGAGAGGGCAGTGAGACAGGTAAGAGACAGACAGGTACTAACCCTACAGACAGACAGAGAGGGCAGTGAGACAGGTAAGAGACAGACAGGTACTAACCCCTAATACCTAACCCTACAGACAGACAGAGAGGGCAGTGAGACAGGTAAGAACCCTGTCTAACCCTCTAACCCTACAGACAGACAGAGAGGGCAGTGAGACAGGTAAGAGCCCTGTCTAACCCTCTAACCCTCTAACCCCTAACCCTACAGACAGGCTGGGGGCAGTGAGACAGGTAAGAGACAGACAGGTACTAACCCCTTAACCCTTACACTAACCCTACAGACAGGCAGAGAGGGCAGTGAGACAGGTAAGAGCCCTGTCTAACCCTCTAACCCCTAACCCTACAGACAGGCAGAGAGGGCAGTGAGACAGGTAATAACCCTGTCTAACCCTCTAACCCAGGGGTGTCCAAACTTTTTTCACTGAGGGCCACATACAGAAAAATCTACGAAGCGCCGGGCCACTTTGCAAAAATAACACATTTATCAGGACATGTAGCTGCTCTGATGTTTAGTTTCTTAGTGTCTTCGTAAATTGTAATCCTTCTTCACGGCAACACTTTCCTTGCACATTAAACAGATACATTCCCCCTCTTGTTTATATGCCAATGACACACCCAGTGTTTTCTGCCTTTGCGTCCAATGTCCAGCAGGGTGAAAATAGTATCCAGCCGAGGTCCTGACCCTCCTAGAGGGTCCGGGGGTATGCCCCCCGGGAGATTTTTTAAAGTTTTTAAAGTGAAATGCATGAATCTGGTGCACTTTGAGAGGAAAATTAAGAGGCTTAATCTGAAGAATTTTGTATGAAAAAAATGGAGACACTATGTCAGATGAATTAGAAGCTATTGGAGAAGGACACATGGATTTTCCATAATAATTTTAATTTAAAATAAAATATTATGCAGGGTCCTCTGGGATGGGCTTGTTGCTATTTTTCTTTTATGGGACATATTTCTCTGTAATATAATGAGTGCATTTAAATTATTTAAAAATTAAAAGCGCCATATTACATTATATTTTTAAAATGTGCCACGGGCCAATCAATCAGTTTTGATACCCATGCACTAGTGGGTTAACTAAGAAATGCAAAAAAAAATAAAATAAAAATAATTTTTTTTTTTTTTTTTTCAAAGGGCCATATTTACGGAAGAGGATTAGGGCCACACATGAAAAGAAAAAAAAAGGTTAAAAAAAAAAAAAAAAAGTTCTGACTTTATTCTCAGAATTCTGACTTTTTTCATGAAATTCTGACTTTTTTTTTTGTTCATGAAATTCTGACTTTTTTTTTTGTTCATGAAATTCTGACTTTTTTTTTTGCTCATGAAATTCTGACTTTTTTTTTGTTCATGAAATTCTGACTTTTTTTATTCATGGAATTCTGACTTTTTTTTTGTTCATGGAATTCTGACTTTTTTTTTGTTCATGGAATTCTGACTTTAAAGTCAGAACTACGGGTACTTGTAAGGACCAACCTCCGTGGGAGAGCCTACTTGTGCAAAAATGACTTCCCTTAGCGACTTATTGCGGGTTCGAGGGGTTCAAGAAGAAGTCGTTTGTTAATGGAAGACCAAAAGGTGAGTGAAACTGTAATATGTGTTGTTTTGGTACAGGGTGCATGTCTTTTAATAGGTCCATGGTGCATGAGGTATCAGTGTGCATATTAGCTAACACATGTGCAACTCTAGGCACCAAAACAACACATATAGTTTCACGCACCTTTTGGTCTTCCATAAACGAAATGGCTTCTTCTGGAACCCCTCGAACCCGCAAGAAGTCGCTAATGGAAGCCATTTTAGCACAAGTAGGCTAGGGCTACTGGCTACTCTCATGGACGGCTACTCTGCATGTGGTTTCCTCCTACTGCATAAAGCAAAGTGTCTCTCCCACGGAGGTTGGTCCTTACAAGTACCCGTAGTTCTGACTTTAAAGTCAGAATTCTGACTCTTTTTTTTTCATGAACAAAAAAAAAAGTCAGAATTTCATGAACAAAAAAAAAGTCAGAATTTCACGAACAAAAAAGTCAGAATTTCATGAAAAAAAAAAAGTCAGAATTTCATGAAAAAAGTCAGAATTCTGAGAATAAAGTCAGAACTTTTTTTTTTTTTTTAACCTTTTTTTTTTTCATGTGTGGCCCTAATCCTCTTCCGTACATATTACATCGGCCGCGGGCCAATAAAAAGCGGCCCGTGGGCCGTAGTTTGGACACCCATGCTCTAACCCCTAACCCTACAGACAGGCAGAGAGGGCAGTGAGACAGGTAATAACCCTGTCTAACCCTCTTAACCCTACAGACAGACAGAGATGCAGACACACAGACAGACACACAGACACACAGACAGACAGACAGATGAAAGTTAAACGCTGATTCTCACTCCTCTGTTTCAGGCTGAGTCGATCTTCAAGGAGATTCTGCCAGAGGAAGACTTCTGTCCTCCAGCGCCGAACCCCGAGGACATCCTGTACGACGCAGAGCCAGGCACCACCGAAGAAGAGACAGAGCCAGGCACCACCGAGGAAGAGAGGGCTCCAGGCACCACCGAAGAAGAGAGCCTGGCTACTGAACAGGGGACAGACAGCAACGTGCGTGGAATCTTTTACATAATTAGATAAGGAACTACCTACAGTGTGTCTATGGGGATGTGTGTGTGTGTGTGTGTGTGTGTGTGTGTGTGTGTGTTCAAGTTTCAAGTTGTTCAATTCGCAACTCAAAACAATATTTCAATCTATTAAAACGACCATGCAACTAAGTATGTGTGCAAGTGAACAAGTATGCAAGTGAACAAGTATGCAACTAAGTATGTGTGCGAGTGAACAAGTATGCGAGTGAACAAGTATGCGAGTGAACAAGTATGCAACTAAGTATGTATGCAAGTGAACAAGTATGCAAGTTAACAAGTATGCAACTAAGTATGTATGCAATTGAACAAGTATGCAAGTGAGCAAGTGAACAAGTATGCGAGTGAACAAGTATGCAACTAAGTATGTATGCAAGTGAACAAGTATGCAAGTGAACAAGTATGCAAGTGAACAAATATGCAACTAAGTATGTATGCAAGTGAACAAGTATGCGAGTTAACAAGTATGCAACTAAGTATGTATGCAAGTGAACAAGTATGCAAGTGTACAACTAAGTATGTCCGAAGTATGTATGCAAGTGAACAAGTTAACAAGTATGTGAGTTAATAAGTATGCAAGTGTACAAGTATGCAACTAAGTATGTATGCATCTTCAAATCTTTGTCTTCAAATTAAACTTTTTTAAATGTGTTTACCGAACAGGAGACAGACACCAACGAGCAAGAAGAAACCGCCTCAGGACTACAAGAGGAAAAGCACGAAGAAGAAGAAGAAGAAAAGGGGGAGGGGCTGATAGTTCAGACCGAAGAATAGAAACGTCTGAATATTAAAGATGTAGTCAGTGATTCTGGAGAACGCTTGTTGTCAAAATCACTTTTAGTCTAAATCAGTGAATATCTCCTCATGATCCACTACCTGTCTGTACTGTGTGTGCACGGTGAAAAGAAATCCAGTGTTAATACAAACTATGTTGGGCCCTTTGTTTACATGCCTGTTTACAAAGCCTAGGATGAGTATTAACACTCTCAGATTCACATTCAGAATTTCCTTCGGGATCAATAAAATATCTATCTATCTATCTATCTATCTATCTATCTATCTATCTATCTATCTATCTATCTATCTATCTATCTATCTATCTATCTATCTATCTATCTATCTATCTATCTATCTATCTATCTATCTATCTGTCTATCTGTCTATCTGTCTATCTGTCTATCTATCTATCTATCTATCTATCTATACACTGCATTTTCTTTCTGCACCCACTCAGTACAGACAGGTGTCGGATCATGAGGAGATATTCATAGAGTGAAAAGTGATTTCCTTGAACAACTGTTCTCCATCTTTAACTCTACGCAGACAGAAAGAAGCCAAACCTCCTGCAGTGCATTGTGGGTCATCGTCGTTGCCTTTGTTTGTTTTAAATCTTTATTTTATTATTTTTTTATGATTTGAATTTTTCTTTATTTAAATGTAAAATGTGAAAAACATTAAAAGCTTCAACATGAACGTCAGTGTGTGTTCGTCCTCTCTGATTGGCCGACTGGACAGCCAATCACAGGCCGGCATCTATTCATCAGTTTGTATTTATCATAGATAGTATATAAAATATATATTAATATCCAAATATTTGATATATATATACATTTTTAACCTTTTTTGGGTCTTATTTGTCATTCACCCACATTAAAACCATCATAAGGCATATAAACATCTGTGTGTGTGTGTGTGTGTATATAAATGTAGATCCAGTCAAATTGGGCCGACTGTGGTTCAGTTGGTAGAGCGGGTCGGCTGATGACCAAAGGGTTGGTGGTTCGATCACCACCCTGCCACCAGTGTCATGGTTGTTGTGTCCTTGGGTAAGACACTCCACCCACCTTGCCTCGTGTGAATGTTCGATAGTTAGCCTGCTAATATCGGTGTATGAATGTGTGTGTGAATGGTAACGTGGTAATGGGAACAGGTCTCCCTTCAAAAAAGAGTCTTCGGTTTCAATGGGATTTATACGGAAGAGGATTAGGGCCACACATGAATAAAAAAGGTTAAAAAAAAAAAAAAAGGTTCTAACTTCATTCTCAGAATTCTGACTTTTTTTTATGAAATTCTGACTTTTTTTATTCATGGGATTCTGACTTTTTTTTCCATTAAATTCTGACTTTTTTTATTCATGGAATTCTGACTTTTTTTTTTGTTCATGAAAAAAAAAAGTCAGAATTCTGACTTTAAAGTCAGAACTACGGGTGCTTGTAAGGACCAACCTCCGTGGGAGAGCCTACTTGTGCAAAAATGACTTCCCTTAGCGACTTATTGCGGGTTCGAGGGGTTCAAGAAGAAGTCGTTTGCCCTCTGAGGTCGCCTCACGCGGCCCCGCGTGAATGCGCGCGTGCGCGCATATTTTTATTAATATCTCTGTGAATAAACGGCTGAGAAATTAAATAAAAACATCGTCTGAAACTAGACATTCTCCTGTTTCCGGGGTATGTTCTCGCGATACTCTCCGTCCACTACAGGCTTAGAAAACAACGCGAGAAGTGAGCCTCCATCTCCAGCACATTGTGCGTCACTCGATGTGCTATTGGTTGGACCTGCTTGTCTCGTTGCGCAATTGGTTGGATGTGCTTGTCTATCAATGTTTCTGAAACGAAACCCACCTATCAGCACTAAGTGAAACACTAAGGACATACCTTATTACCGTAGTACCTGGGTTTTTTTTGCTGAACAGGAACAGGAATCTTTCAGTGGAAACAATGGCGACAAGAAAGTTGTAAACAGACGCTGCTGTTGCAGAGATTTGCAGAAGTAGCCAGCCATGAAGAAGATGGCCATTCTGACATCGAAGGATTTGATTCAGGCGACGAATGTGGTTATGAAGATCACATCGACCCGTTTGAAGACAGGTAAGAGAATTTACAAAATCTCTTGTAATCTGAAACTTGCGTTTACTGTGCGCAATAGCCAGTTGTCGCGTAATGGTTCTTATTTCCAAGGCATGACTTCTAGCACAACATTGCGACGTTTCAGAGAGTTTCTTAGCCTACACTTATCTAATAATAAACAAATAAATAAAACACGATAATGTGGCATGTCAAATATAGTTTTTTATTCAGTGTAGAAGTCTTTCCCTTGTGTCATAGTAAAATAATCTAGTTTGGAAACAGTTTTGCATCAACTATTGTTTGCACACAATTTGTGAAATTTGAGAGAGTGTAAACATTTCTATTAGTATTATAATGTAACAAGGGTAACTTGTTGTTGCTTTGTACAATGAAGATAAAAATAAAGGACAGTTGGAAATCAGTTGTCTCTCCTCCCCTTACATACACATCTAAGATGCTAAGAACAGTGTGTCCCTACCCCCACACATTAGAAGGTGCTAACTGTGTTGGGGAGGGAAGAAGGTAAACAGCAGTTGGGGTTTTCAGTTATAAAGAAGAAAACTCAGTCTTTCTTGTCCTTTTTTTTACAGACAGGACTAAGAGTTGCCTGAGCCCAGCCCAGCACCTTCCACTCATGCAGCATCAGCACCACCTGTGTCAACACCTTCTTCCCTGCCCAGCACAAGGTCCATGTCCAAAAGGAGCACAGGTATAAGGCCTCCAGCTACCCCATCACCCGCATCAAATAGGTCCCGTGCCCAAATTCCCCAGGTACCAACCCGAGCGCCACCCACACCTCGAATACCACCAGCACCCACACACCCAGCTGCAATGTTGCCCTCTGCCTGCAAGTGGACAGGAACTGTTTTGCAAAGTGGCATGGCATTGACATTTAGCTTGTAAATAGTGTATACTGTACATAGTGTGTAAATAGATTGTAATTATTGTTTTTCCTGCGTGTTGTTATATATAGTAAACTGTTTGTTTGAATTTTTTTTTGTGATGCTCCCTTTTTTATTAGTATACATCCCATGAGTCTTTATATGTGGTACAAAGTCTTCATTCAGTCTAAATTCCTCATGCTTTGTGAAAGTAGAGTTAGAGGCAACATTTCTACCAAAAAGCGTTTGGACCAAAATTCATATTAGTCATGTTTTGTGCACTTCCCTACTGTTTTTTGGAAAATTTCCACTGCATTTGTTAAGCTAAGGCTTGGGAGAAGCAATTTCAAGAGCCAAAACAACCCCTCAGGATGACTAAAGGTTATTATTTCACACAAATCTCCAGGTTTTTCAAAAATCGCAATGCATTTTTCAGCATTCAAGCCAATTATTTATTTACACAATGGTCTAGGACATAAATAGACCTCATAAAACTAATGGCTAATGGGTTCTGAACATTTCCATATAAAACACTTTGGTATTATTTATCTTCTTGCACATTTAAAATAGGTATTTATAGAAGTATGTAAAATCCGAGAAAATACCCTTAGACCTCAGAGGGTTAATGGAAGACCAAAAGGTGAGTGAAACTGTAATATGTGTTGTTTTGGTACAGGGTGCATGTCTTTTAATAGGTCCATGGTGCATGAAGTGACAGTGTGCATATTAGCTAACACATGTGCAACTCTAGGCACCAAAACAACACATATAGTTTCACGCACCTTTTGGTCTTCCATAAACGAAATGGCTTCTTCAGGAACCCCTCGAACCCGCAAGAAGTCGCTAATGGAAGCCATTTTAGCACAAGTAGGCTAGGGCCACTGGCTACTCTCATGGACGGCTACTCTGCATGTGGTTTCCATGGACATATAAAGAAATGGACACCGTATTGAAACATGGCGCCCATTCATTCCTATGAAAGCTGCTCATAGGCGCAGAGAAGCAACAAGGAAGTATAATCCGGAAATTCCATACGGCCCAAAGCATGACGTAGCATGGACGTAGCGGCATTATGGACCTATCAAGAAAGAGGGCGGCAAGCGTAGCGGACTGGAGGCGGGAGTAGAATCATTCTCGTTCTGTAGCATCTAGCCTGGCGAAAACAAACTGAAAGCCGTTAAAAGCCGTTGGGCTAATAAAACGCTTGAGGTGGCGTTTTGAAATGAGAAAACTTCAGTTTTAATAGTATATGGTCTAAAGATAAGTATGAGCCTATGATTGATATCCAGAAAATTTTTGCAGAGACACAATCTTGTTCGCCGCTTGTACTGTGTGGACAGGGAAATCTGCCTACGGGCCGTATGAAAATAAGCTCCACCCCTCACCATGCAATACCAATGGGTTGGCCACATGTCCATGCTGGCTGCTCGGAGAAGGCAGCATCCTGGGGGCCTGGTGGTTTCCTCCTACTGCATAAAGCAAAGTGTCTCTTCCACGGAGGTTGGTCCTTACAAGTACCCGTAGTTCTGACTTTAAAGTCAGAATTCTGACTCTTTTTTTTCATGAACAAAAAAAAAAGTCAGAATTTCATGAACAAAAAAAAGTCAGAATTCCATGAAAAAAAAGTCAGAATTTCATGAACAAAAAAAAATAGTCAGAATTCCATGAACAAAAAAAGGTCAGAATTCCATGAAAAAAAAGTCAGAATTTCATGAACAAAAAAAAAAGTCAGAATTACGGGTACTTGTAAGGACCAACCTCCGTAGGAGAGCCTACTTGTGCAAAAATGACTTCCCTTAGCGACTTATTGCGGGTTTGAGGGGTTCAAGAAGAAGTCGTTTGTTAATGGAAGACCAAAAGGTGAGTGAAACTGTAATATGTGTTGTTTTGGTCCATGGTGCATGAGGTGACAGTGTGCATATTAGCTAACACATGTGCAACTCTAGGCACCAAAACAACACATATAGTTTCATGCACCTTTTGGTCTTCCATAAACGAAATGGCTTCTTCAGGAACCCCTCGAACCCGCAAGAAGTCGCTAATGGAAGCCATTTTAGCACAAGTAGGCTAGGGCTACTGGCTACTCTCATGGACGGCTACTCTGCATGTGGTTTCCTCCTACTGCATAAAGCAAAGTGTCTCTTCCACGGAGGTTGGTCCTTACAAGTACCCGTAGTTCTGACTTTAAAGTCAGAATTCTGACTCTTTTTTTTTCATGAACAAAAAAAAAAGTCAGAATTTAATGAAAAAAAAAGTCAGAATTCCATGAACAAAAAAAAAAAAAGTCAGAATTTCATGAACAAAAAAAAAAGTCAGAATTCCATGAAAAAAAAATCAGAATTTCATGAACAAAAAAAAGTCAGAATTCCATGAAGCAAAAAAAAGTCAGAATTCCATGAAAAAAAAGTCAGAATTTCATGAACAAAAAAAAAAGTCAGAATTCCATGAAAAAAAAGTCAGAATTTCATGAACAAAAAAAAAAGTCAGAATTTTATGAACAAAAAAAAAAAAGTCAGAATTCTGAGAATAAAGTCAGAACTTTTTTTGTTTCTTGTTTTTAACCTTTTTTTTTTCATGTGTGGCCCTAATCCTCTTCCGTAGATTTACCTGTAGAAATAAAGGTTTGAAAAAAAAAAAAAAAATTTGGCAAATAAGAATATATGGATCAAAAAGCAGGAAAAAGATAGCATGATTTGAACAGTAACATTCAACTGTGTAGATGTTTAGTGGAACACAGCCTGCTAACATTAGTACCTGGTGCATGGGTTACACTTTAGATTAGGAGGACGCAGAAAGGTTAGGAAATTATTCAACAATTTACCAATAATTTGTTAATGAGCATTTCATGATTCACTAAAAGTTTTATAGATGACGTTAAACACATTTGGGATATTATAACACAGCACTTATTAATCATCTACAAATATATATTATTTTATTAAAAATTATTACTTTGGTGCGCTCCGGTGGCATATTGGCTCCGGCCTTCGTTGCAGTGGTCGCGGGTTCAAATCCGACCCGTGGACCTTTACTGCAGGTCATACCCCCCCCCCCCTCTCTCTCTCCCCATTTCAACTCTGTACTGTCTAATAAAGCTTGAAAATGCCAGAAAATAATCTAAAAAAAAAAAAAAAAAGATTGGTTTATCATTATTTTATGACATATGAATCACTTAAATTAACATTTTTATAAAATGTTACCCTGGATTCAGCGCATAGTACAGACAGGTAGTGGATCATGAGGAGATATTCACTGATTATGACAAGCGTTCTCCAGAATCACTGACTGCACCTTTGACGGCCTTACACATTTTTATATATAGTGGGCGTCCTGGGGAAATGCACCTGTTGGAAGACCAAGAAGAAGTACTATAGAATAAATAACTAAATACATCTTCACCTCATCACTTGATATTGTGGAAAGACTTGAGGCAGTGGTGGATGATGCCATCTTTAGTAACTAGCTTCTTGTCCTTGAAGGCCACCGTAGCTTGACATCTACAATCACACCACTAAGTATTCCGATGCTGTACCTTTAAATGCATTTTAATTTCAGGTGTGTTCATTGCTAGTTTTTTTTTTTAAATACCTTAACACAGCTGAAAAAGTGGAGCTGACAAAATGAAATAAACTCATCTCCTTTTACAAACCTTAAGAGATAAACATCCCATATTGGATAGACAAAGCTTTCAGTGTTTTATTGGGAAGAATCAGCAGCAAAAAA
>CM047519.1:927144-939644 GCA_026122265.1 Ammodytes dubius | reverse complement strand
CTAGCCTGAGAAAAGGCAGAAAAAGTGTTTTTTTTAACCCTATATTTCTCTTTCTCGTGACATCACAGAAAGAGAAATATAGGGTTAAAAAAAAACGTACTTTGTAAATATTACTGTGATGTCACAGTAATATTTAGGTAGTAGGCCTCTAACTAGTATCAGTACTAACTAATCAGCCATCCTCCATACAGAAAGAGCCATTAAATTATTATTATTACTAACCAGCCATCGTCTAGGGGAGAGACATTAGTATAATATTATTATTAGCAGTATTATAATCAATCAGCCATCGTCTATACAGAGAGAAACACATTATTAGTATTATAATCAACCAGCCATCGTCTAGAGGGGGGAGAGACATTAGTATAATATTATTATCTATGGACAGATAAGATAGACATTAACTTATTATCTAGTATTATAACGAAAGGAGAAATGGTCTACTAATCAGCCAACCTCTAGGGACTGAGAGAAACATTCAATTAGTATAATATCAAAACATACCAAAGGGGGAAAGAGCTTTATATTATATAGCATTCTAACTAATCAGCCATCGTCTAAGGGACAGAGAGAGACATTACACGTGACCTGAGGGACCCTGAACCAGACTTCAGAATCCAAACTAAAAGAACACTTCAAAACTACTCACAACCTTTTCCCTGTCTGCAGCTCATGACCACAGCTGACCAACACGATTACTAGTTTTCAAAGACAATATTTCTCACGAATTTTCAGACCAAACTCCAGCAGAGAAACTGACACATTGAAAGATGGAGTTGACAATGCCAGTCTAAAGGGCATGGTGTCAGAATCAGCATCCCGCCAATGTCTGACTGATTTAGACAACAAGCTCCCTCCAGAATCAATGACTCTACCCGATAACAGTTACATTACTTTTAGCTGAGGCTTATATCCAAACCATTCAACCATGAAGGTACAAACTCAGAACAACAGGAATCACGTTAGTACTATAACTTCAAATAACACACACACACACACACACACACACACACTACTATAGCTTCAGATAAACCAAACTACAAAGTGCCTCATCCAAGTGCTACATGGAGATGTAACAAGTGCAATTTATTTTTAAAGCCGTGTGAACAGATACAGAACAGGTACACTTGCTGACATCAGAGCAAGTTGAGAAGGTCAATAAGGTAGAAAAATAATAATGGAGTTTGTCTGCCCATCACCTGCAATATAAAATACTAAACCAAGTGTCCTACTAATAAATTACTGATTGTGTTTGCAGACGTCACTACTTCAGACAAACCGCAACTTATACCAAATACGCAAAATAATCACTTTACGCTAAATTAAAGCTAAAGAGCATACTAACACCATCAGCGAAACGATAGCTAACTGCTCCCACATTAATCTAGTGAACAGATAGTGAATGCATGCATGCAGGGAGTGATGACCCCAGATCTACGGAAGCATACAGTTAAGAGCATCTGTGTCACTGTCTCTACCGGTGAAATAATAGTGTAACTGCAAATTGATAGACGTGCAGAGAGATTAGAACTTTCTGCATTTAAAAATAGAAACGAAGCGCAATATAACTAAAGCCCTGATGTCTGTTAAAGGCGCTACATTCATATTATGCATTCAGCAGTAACAGGACAGGAGTTGTCCCTTAAAATAATGTAGAAAGTCTGAATAGAGGGCACGTGGATCCGGATCAGACAGGTCTTTGGGCACGAGCCGGAGCTACTGTTAGCATTAGCTTCAACTCACTAGTTCTGCTGGACCTTTCACAGCCCGCCCAGACCGTCACTAGACCGATACCACCGGGTCAAGCCTTTAATCCAACGCTAGGAACTACAAACTTAACGCTTAAACTACAAGTTTTTAAAAGTAACACGAAGGCGTCCGATTGAATTTCCGAACACCGCCGGAGAATCCCGAACCCAGGCAGAGCCGCTAACGTTAGCCGTTTAGCTTCTACACAACACCACCGCCTCTCCACAACCTTTCAGACTGATTTAATCACATTAACATAAGTGTACGTCTCTCTGAATTTAATGAAACAGTTTAATACAGCCGTTACAGCCCGTTATCGCCAGTTTACCGCGTCTCAAGCCTCCGCGCAGAGCTAAAATGGCGACATGCTGTAGCCGCTTCACTGTCACAACTACGCAAGAGAAAAACCTTTACAACAGCCTCAAATCTTCACCACTATAAATAATTTCGCCTCGTACAGACGCATATACATTCACACATTCACCACGGACACGTTTAAACCTCGGATGATCACCTGAACAGCAGATTAAAGCAGATGTAGTGGCGGAGTGAACGAACCTTTGAGTGTCTCTTGGTGATGCAGAAACAAGAAAGGAAAGAAACTTCCGCTTCCGGGGGAGAAGATGACGCGTTTCCAGCAGCGCGGGAAACAAATAGCTGCTGCCGCCACGTGGTTTCCAGCGGGACTTCTGCTGGTTATGCAGCTGTTTGTTTTCTTTTTCTCTTTGATAATTATCTGTATTTAGATGTTATCTAACAATCGCTAACACACACACGCACACACACACACACGCACGCACACACACACACACACACACACACACACACACACACACACACACACACACACACACACACACACACAGAGATGCAACCTAACAATTGATCCACCAAACGTAATAATTTATAGCTACATTTATTGACGACAATCTTAATTGCACCTTTATTAAAATATGGGCCCTATCTTTTTTCAGTAGATGTTTATTTGATGTATTTGTATAATATATGTATTGTTGTTTTTGTTTTGCATTTGTTTGACTCAACATCATTGCAAATGAGGGTCACACACACACACGCACACACACACACACACACACACACACACACACACACACACACACACACACACACACACACACACACACACACACACACACACACATTTTACACTGGATTGTATGCTGATTTTAAAGTGTCTACAAACTTTTAAATAGGCTATTTCTGAAACAGTCTCATTTTTCTATCTATCTATCTATCTATCTATCTATCTATCTATCTATCTATCTATCTATCTATCTATCTATCTATCTATCCCTCCCTCTCTCTCTCAATCCCTCTCTCCCTCTCTCTCTCTCTCTCTCTATCCATCTATCCATCCATCCTTCTATATATAAAGCAGAACATTTATTCCCAGTTTTTCTTCTTCTATGTTCCCAGATGGTTGTGATCCCTCAGTCTGTTCACCGCCTCAAAATACATGAAGAAGAGTCAATATAGAAATAGATCAACTTAGCACAAACAGTACAGACATTCTGTGTTTGGTGGAGTATTTCTATGTTGTCACAATACTTCTTGAATATAAATCTTATACGGTTGTATCTATCTATCACAAATAGACCAATCAGAGCTCAGTATTCACCACCTCAGTTTATTTACAGAAACACTTTAAACACTTTGATGCAGAAGAAGAAGAAAAATATTCATAAAACTAGAAAAAAAAAGTCAAAATCCAGACGGTCGCTCACACACACACACACACACACACACACACACACACACACACACACACGCCACACACACACACTGTTACACACTGAGCATGCAGCTTCCATTTATCACAGATTGCACTTTTTAATCACACTACAACACAATAATTAATGTTATTACAATGCCAGCTGCACAGGATTATTGAAGGAACATTCTGGTGCAGACTGGAACACTTTGTTCATCAGGCAGAAACACCAAAATACAAATACGTTTTTAAAAAGATTTTTCCACCACGGACAAATCAACTTTCAAGTGTCGTCAAAGGTCAAAGGTCAAAGGTTTACACACAGACGGTTCTACTGTAGAAACACGTTCACTCACTAGCTGTGTCTCAATCGAGGGCTGCAGCCTTCTAAGGACGCGGTCTACGCGGTCTATGAAGGCTATAGCCCATGAAGGCCGATTCGAAGGCCGAACGAGCGTTGTTAAATGAGACGGTCTCCGCAGGTCTCCGTTTACGAGCATTTCCGGTTTGCGTAACGACTCGCCGCTCCTGTGCTGCCTAGCAACCCTGATTGCTGCCAACGGAAACAGCCCTGTCAACGGAGGAAAAAATAAAAAGAAGTTGCCTACCAGACGAAAAGAAAAAAAAGTACAAGAAAAACAAAAGAAAAGACAAGAATAAAAGAAAGGAAGATAAAAGTTAAGAAGATGGAGCAACACGTTGCTGTTTTGTTATTTTTTATTTTATTGAAAAAAACGCAATGAATCTTGGGATATGTTGGGCCGCGAAGGATACATCTGTGGGACCCTTCAAAACCGTGAAACGAAGGCTGCACTTCTCGGCCGCATATGAAGGAGCCTTCGAAATGGGACATGCGCGCCGCTATGACGCAATCGGTCTTCAAATGCAGCCTTCGTAGACTGCAGCCCCTTAATTGAGACACAGCACCTCACTGACTCAGAGAGACACTGATTTAACTCTGACATTAGTTTAGCACAGAACTCTGGAAGTGAAAAACCAAAACATTCAGAAAGCTTTAAGGACACAAACACCCAGTAGAGGGTTAGAGTGTTAACCCTTAGAGAGCCTAAGAGCCTGAACCCTCACAGTAGAGAGTTAGAGTGTTAACCCTTAGACCCCGAGAGTCTGAACCCTCACAGCAGAGGGTTAGAGTGTTAACCCTTAGACCCTAAGAGTCTGAACCCTCACAGCAGAGGGTTAGGGTTAGAACAGGGTTAACCCTTAGACCCTGAGAGTCTGAACCCTCACAGTAGAGGGTTAGAGTGTTAACCCTTAGACCCTGAGAGCCTGAACCCTCACAGCAGAGGGTTAGAGTGTTAACCCTTAGACCCTTAGACCCTGAGAGTCTGAACCCTCACAGCAGAGAGTTAGAGTTAGAGTGTTAACCCTTAGACCCTGAGAGTCTGAACCCTCACAGTAGAGGGTTAGAGTGTTAACCCTTAGACCCTTAGACCCTGAGAGTCTGAACCCTCACAGTAGAGAGTTAGGGTTAGAGTGTTAACCCTTAGACCCTAAGAGCCTGAACCCTCACAGTAGAGAGTTAGAGTGTTAACCCTTAGAGAGTCTGAACCCTCACAGTAGAGGGTTAGAGTGTTAACCCTTAGACCCTGAGAGCCTGAACCCTCACAGTAGAGAGTTAGAGTGTTAACCCTTAGACCCTGAGAGCCTGAACCCTCACAGTAGAGGGTTAGAGTGTTAACCCTTAGACCCTAAGAGTCTGAACCCTCACAGCAGAGAGTTAGGGTTAGAACAGGGACCTTCACACCCAGAACAGGGTTAACCCTTAGACCCTAAGAGCCTGAACCCTCACCGTAGAGAGTTAGAGTGTTAACCCTTAGACCCTAAGAGCCTGAACCCTCACAGTAGAGAGTTAGAGTGTTAACCCTTAGACCCTCACACCCAGAACAGGGTTAACCCTTAGACCCGCAGACCCGTAGACCCTCTCTCCCTTACAAAACTCTGTCTGTACAAACTGTTTCTACATTCACAGACGGTAAAAACACAACGGGTCAAAGCTCAAAGCAGAATATCACAGACAGAGTCCAGCTAGTGTCCTACCCCTAACCTCTAACCCCTAACCCCTAACCCCCTAACCCCTAACTCTCTAACTCCTAACCCCTTACCCCTAACTCCCTAAACCCCTAACCCCTAAACCTAGTGTCCTAACCCCTAACCCAACCCTAACCCTAACCCCCCTAACCCTCTAACCCCTAACTCTCTAACCCTCTAACCCCTAACCCTCTAACCCCTAACTCTCTAACCCCCTAACCCTCTAAACCCCTAACCCTCTAACCCCCTAACCCTCTAACCCTAACCCCTAACCCCCTAACCCTCTAACCCCTAACCCCTAACCCCCTAACCCTCTCACCCTCTCACCCCCTAACCCTCTAACCCTCTAACCCTCTAACCCCCTAACCCTCTAACCCTCTAACCCCTAACCCCCTAACCCTCTAACCCCCTAACCCTCTAACCCCTAACCCTCTAACCCTCTGACCCCTAACCCCCTAACCCTAGTGTCCTACCCCTAACCCCCTTACCCCCTAACCCCTTACCCCCTAACTCTCTAACCCCTAACCCCTAACTCTCTAACCCTCTAACCCCCTAACCCCTAACCCTCTAACCCCCTAACCCCCTAACCCCTTACCCCCTAACTCTCTAACCCCTAACCCCCTAACCCCTAACTCTCTAACCCCCTAACCCTCTAACCCCCTAACCCCCTAACCCTCTAACCCTCTAACCCCCTAACCCTCTAACCCCCTAACCCTCTAACCCTAGTGTCCTAACACTAACCCTCTAACCCCCTAACCCTCTAACCCCCTAACCCTCTAACCCTAGTGTCCTAACACTAACCCCCTAACCCTCTAACCCTCTAACCCCCTAACCCTCTAACCCCCTAACCCCCTAACTCCCTAACCCTCTAAAGGCCTTTGCACACCGGGCGCCTTTTTTTTGTGCGATTAATCCGTTAATTAACGAACGTATACAGAGTCAATACAAGCTTCCACACCAGCGCCGTCATTTCGCATCGCGAATTTGCGTTTTTTATTTTTTCGAACTGAGTTCGATTTTTCTGGGACGTCGCTTCTAAAGTGGGAGGCGACAAAATTCACATTTCAAAACATTCGCTTTTACGTTGCGTTTATTCGTGTCGCGCCCGGTGTGCAAAGGCCTTAACCCCCTAACCCCCTAACCCTCTAACCCCCTAAACCCTAACCCCCTAAACCCTAACCCCCTAACCCTCTAACCCCTAACCCCTAACCCTAACCCTCTAACCCTCTAACCCCCTAAACCCTAACCCCTAACCCCCTAACCCCTAAACCCTAACCCTAGTCCTACCCAGAGAGAAGCATGCAGAACTACAGACGTCTGTACAAACTCAACACTGTCGTTTTCAAACATGAACAAACACTGTATCTCAGCGCAGAACGATCCAAAACACTTATTTATTAATTTATTAATTAATTGATCAGGTTGATAGTGAATGATTAAGGCTCCTGGATCCTAATGAAGCAAAGGGAGATATGAGTCAGATTGTCCTAAAGTACGGAGGCCCAGAAGAGACAATTCGAGATCTAATTGGTCTATTACCCTGAATGAGGGTTGATTGTATTGTATTTAATCTGTTTGTTTTTCTGTCTTTTGATGCTCATCAGGCGGCCATTGTTAATCAGAACGTGTTCTTAATGACTTGCCTGTTAGAAAACAAGGTGAAATAAATAAGAATAAATATCTTGGGCACCTGAGGCGGACATTAGAGCCACAGCACTCTTAATGTTGTGAACAACAGTTTCAACCTCAGTTTCAAATTGTTTTTTTTAATGTGGAAAAGTTACAGATTGTTGCTTTAAAGCGTTATCATTAGACTCAGTTATGTTGTCCCTTCTGGGACTCCGTACAGATGAGTTAATTTAAAAAAAAAAATTCTAAAGTTCTACCCGGAGACAGATGACAGGCGATTGGGTCGGAGGATCTGATTGGCTGATTTATTTATTTTTTGCTCCAAAACTTTAAAACTTGTGAAATCGATCCAGAAGCTTTTTAGCCTTTTAGCATTCTGCATCTCCAGACAGACTGATAACCTGAACGCATAGTGACGTGCACAGCGACGTGCACAGTCACGTGCACACAGTCACGTGCACACTCTGTTCTCTAATCACAAACATTTACACATTTGAACAACTGCAAAGACTTTTTAAACTTTCTCTCCTCTCGCAAATTTTTTTTCGAACTTTCTACCTCATATGAAGGCTTTCCTAGGACACGTGCGTGTGTGTGTGTGTGTGTGTATGTGTGTACGTCTGTGTGTCTATCTGTCTGTGTGTCTGTCTGTCTGTCTGTCTGTCTGTGTGTGTGTGTTATGGAAGATCTCATGTCTGTTCGGTGGAAGTTTGAAGAGCTTGATGGAAGCAAAGAGATAAATCTGACTTTTCCTGAACGGCGTTTTGAAATAAATTATTAATTATTATTAAATATTAAATATTGTATATTTAACTCTGTGACATGGTGAAGGTACAATGGCTCATTTCTAGTGTCTGTTTTCAACATCACAACTTAACACTGAGATAAAATAGGCCTACTATTTTTGTGTAATTAAAAAAAATTACCTAAAAAAGAATTACTATTTTAAATTTTTTTCAAACAGTGAAATAAATTCGGGATGTGCGTTATTGACAAAAAAATATGACTCAATCTTTGGCGGGGTTTTGCAGACAAGAATAAACAACAATATTTTTCAACATTCACAAATAAATTGAAAAAAATATCCCCCGTCAATACTTGAAAAAGCCTTTTCCAAAACATCCTACTTTCGTTTTGGATAATCACATTATTTTACTTTGCACACAGAAACAAAACTATTTCACAAAAACCCAAACACTACCACAGCTCCTCCTCTGTATATAACCTAACCTGTATATAATCTAACCCTAACCCTCTGTATATCGCCCACAGGTTAAATAAATCTATCTTCTAACTTTACTAAAGATCTAAGTTGTGGTCGGTTCTGGCACAACATCCAGATAAACAAATACAAATAAGTCAGAATTGTTATTTCATATTTTATGGTTTAAATGTTGATTTGTGGTTTTGTCATTGTGAGTTAATTGGTCTAATTATGATAATTAGTAACCATGGAAACTCCTGGCCTCTGTATTACAGGTGGAAACATCGTAACATGATGACGCCTCGTTCACAACTGAAGATTTTCATATAATATTTTTTATCAAGATTTTATGTTAAAAAAGTTTATCAAGTTGAAAACCTCAAATTTAAATTAATTGAGTAATATTTACTTCACTTTATCTGCTAATGGCTAATTAGGGGCTTTTATTTATATGAAGAGGGAATCAATTAATTAAAAACTAATTTAAAACTATTTAGAAAAAAAGTAAAAAATAAAAAAAAAATAGTAAAAGAAAAGTAAAAGAAAGTTGAAAAAAAATCTAATTTAACCCACAAATATATTTTTTTAACAAAATAAAAGTTTGAAAAAATTAAAAAATTAACTGAATTAAAAAACTGATAAATGTCTAGTAAAAATATTAAAGCATTTAAATAAAAAAATTAAATAATAAAAAAAACTTTTTTTAATTAAATATAAATAAATTTAAGATAAAAAAATAAAATGTTTATAAAAACAGAAGCAAATAAACGCTCAAATATATATTTTTAAATCAATAAAAAAAATTAAACTTAATCTGTTGTGAACGAGGCATTGTTACGAGGTTTCCATCGTTAGTAGAATCGCTGCAGCGGATTGGCTGAATGTGAAAGGGGTGTGGCCTATATCCAGGAAGTTGTTGGTTGGTCTCTGCTCTGTGGACCCGCCCCTAAAGCCTGATTGGTCGGTCAGAAGGCCTGGCCGGCTGTCAATCAATCTGTCGTCAAGGCGACGGTCAACCTGTCAAAGAACAGCCCCACTGGAAGTTAACTGGAACAAAACAAACAAAGAATTAAAATGATTAATTATTTAAAATTTAATTTACATGTTTTATTTATTTAAACACACACACTCTCTGTCTGTTATGAAAGGCAGCCTGATTGGTTCATGTTGTCATCAATCTAGCCTCCAGTCAGACGGACCTCCCACTTCTGTCTGTTAGTGGAAGGCAGCCCCGATTGGTTCATGTAGTCTTCCACAAACTGATAGAGAGTGGGGAGGTCTGGTTCTGACACACAACAAAACAACACATCACATACAAACAGACCCCATACCCTACCCCACCCCCCCCCCCACGCACACACCCCCCCTGCCCCCACATCTCACACACAACACCACAAGACACACCACACACACACACACACACACACACACACACACACACACCACACACCACACACACACACACACACACACACCACACACACACACACCACACACCACACACACACACAACACACACACACACACACACACACACACACACATTTATTCTTATTTGAGTCCACCAATCACATACAACAGACAGGATTCAAATATTCCAGAAATGGATAGGACAGTGTTCAAGGTATAAAAAACATCTCCACACTGTGGCCACATGCCAGGCTGCCTGTCACACCCCAATCCCCACCTCCCCCCCCACACACACCACTTGTTCAGCGTGGCCCCCCCCCCCCCCCCCCCACAACCACCACTTTTCAGACGTGCTCCCCCTCCCCCCACACACACACACACTACTCTTAGGGCTCACCCCCCCTCCTTCCCCCCCCCCCCCCCCCCCCACACACCTACTTGTTCAGCGTGCCCCCCCCCCCCCCCCCCCCCACAACCTACTTGTTCAGCGTGCTCCCCCCCCTCCCCCCACACACACACACCTACTTGTTTAGTGTGCTCACCCCCCCTCTCCCCCCCCCCCCCCCCCCACACACCTACTTGTTCAGCGTGCTCCCCCCCCCCCCCACACACCTACTTGTCTGCCCCCCCCCCCCCACCCCCTCACCCCCCCCCCCCCCCCCCCCCCCCCCCCCCCCCCCCTCCCCCCCCCCCCCCACACACCTACTTGTTCAGCGTGCTCGCGGAGCCGGAGCGGTGGAAGTGAACGATCTGCCACTTGCCGTCGGTGCGATGCCAGACGCGCGTCTCCTCGGACTGAGCAAGGCAAGACAAGGCAAGGTTATTTATATAGCACAATTCAGACACAAGGCCACTCAAAGTGCTTAACAGGGGCAAGATTAGAATACATAAAACACATTAGAAAACATTTAAAGGTGCAGTGTGTAATGTGACATCATCAAGTAAGTTCTAGAAAGTTCTAGAATGCAACGCTCCCTGGGTAACCCCACCCCTTTAGAATAATAACAGAAGCTACAGTGGCCTTCAAGGACAAGAACAATTCTAAATTTTAAACAATGCACCTGATGACATTCCAACTATGACACTTTCAAGATGGCGGCACTAGGCCTTGGTCCAAAATTTGCAGAAATATGGACATATATGAGACCCTTTCTAGGGGAAAAAATAATAATTCAGAAAAAAAATTCCAGCTATTATGCACTAAATTAAATGTACTTATGGATATTATAATTACTTTCTACAAAATCTGCTAGGAAATAAAACCCAAAATTCTACACACTGCACCTTTAAAAGCGAATAAACCCTCGTTAGCCCTAACCTGAGCGGTGCGCGGCGTGCCGTTAGCGTCGATGAACTGCGTCACCCGGATGTACGCGATGCATGCCGCCTCCTCGCCGACCAGGTGGATGTGAGGGTTCAGGATGGTGGTGTGCACGGGCTTACTGTTCTTAGACCACACTGGAGGGGGGGGGGGGGGGGGGGGAGGGGGGGGGGGGGGGGAGGGAGGGGGGAGAGGAGAGGGAGGGAGGGGGAGGGGGAGAGGGAGGGGAGAGAGGAGAGGGGGGGAGAGAGAGGGAGGGGGAGAGGAGGGAGGGAGAGGAGGGAGGGAGGGAGAGGAGAGGGAGGGAGAGAGAGGGAGGGAGGAGAGAGAGGGAGGGAGGGAGAAGGGAGGGAGACAGACAGGGAGAGAGAGGGAGACAGACAGGGAGGGAGGGAGGGAGGAGGAACAGACAGACATTTAATTTTAATCAAAAGACTAGCATCAAAGTACACAAAGTACAAAAGTGATTAATAACTTCCAAAAAAATTTATATAAAATAGTTTATTTTCACATGTCAAAGTTACTTTGATAAACAGTGAGGTGGGTAACCGGGGGTAACCGTGGGTAACCGTGGGTAACCGTGTTACCTGGGTAACCATGTTACCTGGGCAGGTAAACAGACATGTGGGCATCCAGCCAATCAGGAGACAGGAAGTTTCATACTCACGGTTTTCAAAATAAAAGCGGTGGAAGTCGAGGCCTTCCACCAGATTCCCCAAAGCCTCGGGCTCAAAGGCTGTGACAGCCGGGTCGCACATCTTACTGTGAAGGAACGCAAGGCACGTCTGTTATACAGCACAATGCAGACACTAGGCCATTCAGAGGGCTTTACAGAGGGGTAACAATACAATCATTTAGACCATAGTGCCATGGTATGGAGCACAACACATTCAAATGTATAAAGAATAATATATAAATGGTTCAAAACAACATAGTATATCAGGTTGTATATATGTATGGATTGTAAATATCAAATACACATGTCGCCAGCTGTAAGGTGTTCTGCAGCGTCATCAACTCAAACTGGTTAAATGTATTGAGCTCAATATCCGTCATAAAGTCTGATTGGATTCTTCTGTAACCATCGTTCATGTGACCATATCTCTACCCTCTGCACTCTCATAGACACACCTGCACCAATATGAAAAGATTTTCCCAAAGACTATTGATTGTATTTGGCATAACAAGCTTTTATCGACAAGTAGAAAGCAGAAATATGTGCAGAAAGTGAATTACTTCAAACAACAAAGTGGCTGTGACATGGTCCCAACCCTCTTCAATAGTTACACTCATCGGCTGTGGTGAGGTGTGTAGTGGTTCCATCCCCCGTCTCCCCGCCACATGTCCAAGTGTCCTGAGCAAGACACTGAACCCCAAACTGCTCCAGGGGCGCTGTACTATGGCTG
>CM047519.1:917144-919644 GCA_026122265.1 Ammodytes dubius | reverse complement strand
TCTTCCTACCCACTTCGCCAGATAGATAGATAGATAGATAGATAGATAGATAGATAGATAGATAGATAGATAGATAGATAGATAGATAGATAGATAGATAGATAGATAGACAGACAGATAGACAGATAGACAGATAGACAGATAGACAGATAGATAGATAGATAGATAGATACCACAGGCCCAGAGGTCCACAGCTTTCCCGTACGGATCTTTCCTCAGAACCTCCGGAGAGAGATATCCAGGAGTCCCCGCAAAGCCTGAAGAAGAGAACACAAACTGAAGAGTGTGTGTGTGTGTATGTGTGTGTGTGTGTGTGTTACTGTGTGTGTTTGTTAAGTTATCAGTTATCTTTATTTGTCAGTTGTACACGAGGCACATTGAAATTAGTCTTTTCGCATATCCCCTCTCAAGTTACCACACTTCGGAGGGGGTCAGAGCACAGGGTCAGCCGCAGTACAGCGCCCCTGGAGCAGTTTTGGGGTTAGGTGTCTTGCTCAAGGACACAATGGTAGAGATGGTGGGCACCGTAGACACAATACCAGCCTCTGCTAGTTTTACAACTAACGCTCTCCTGTCCGGTGCCGGGGATCGAACCAGCGACCTCATGGTTACTGGTCGGCCACCTTACCTCTAGGCCATCCTACCAGGGACTGCATTTGTCTGTGTCTGTATGCCTATGTATGTGTGTGTTTGTGCGTGTGTGTGTGTGTGTGTCTCACCAAACCAGGCCTGCTGTTCTCCCTCCACTTCGATGGCGAGGCCGAAGTCAGCGAGTTTCACGGCCGCGCCTTTCGACTTGGACGCGAGGAGCAAGTTCTCAGGCTGAAGAACAGGAGAAGAATTACATGAACCTCTACACCAGGGGTGTCCAAACTTTTTTCACTGAGGGCCACATACAGAAAAATCTACAAAGGGCCGGGCCACTTTGCAAAAATAACACATTTATCAGGACATGTAGCTGCTCTGATGTTTAGTTTCATAGTGTCTTCGTAAATTGTAATCCTTCTTCACGGCAACACTTTCCTTGCACATTAAACAGACACATTTCCCCTTGTTTATATGCCAATGATACACCCAGTGTTTTCTGCCTTTGCGTCCAATGTCCAGCAGGGTGAAAATAGTATCCAGCCGAGGTCCCGACCCTCCTAGGGGGGTCCGGGGGTATGCCCCCCGGGAGATTTTTTAAAGTTTTTAAGCGAAATGCATGAATCTGGTGCACTTTGAGAGGGATATTAAGAGGCTAAATCTGAAGAATTTTGTATGAAAAAAATGGAGACACTGTCAGATGAATTAGAAGCTATTGGAGAAGGACGCATAGGTTTTTCATAATAATATTAATTTAAAATAAAATATTATGCAGGGTCCTCTGGGATGGGCTTGTTGCTCATTTTCTTTTATGGGACATATTTCTCTGTAATATAATGAGTGCATTTAAATTATTTAAAAATTAAAAGCGCCATATTACATTATATTTTTAAAATGTGCCACGGGCCAATCAATCAGTGTTTTACACCCCTGCACTATAGGGGTTAACTAAGAAATGCAAAAAAAAATAAAAATTTAAAAATTACATTATATTTTTAAAATCGGCCGCGGGCCAATAAAAAGCGGGCCGCGGGCCGCATTTGGCCCGCGGGTCGTAGTTTGGGGACCCCTGCTCTACAGCAGTGGTTCTCAACCTTTTTTGAGCAAATGCCCCCCTAACCTTACCGAGATACTCTAGCGCCCCCCCCCCGCCCTCCCCCCAAAAAAAGCTGTTTATTCCAGGTAACCTATTTTTGCAGTCGAAAGATTTATAAGATTTTTAAGAGAGTTTAAAATATATTTATTAAAAAAAAAAGAAAGAAAAAAGCTCTCGTGTCCCAGCGCCCCCCTAGGTTGTACGAACGCCCCCGTTGAGAAACCCTGCTCTACAGCTTAAACAAATCATGTGTGTGTTTGTGTGTGTGTGTGTGTGTGTGTGTGTGTGTGTGTGTGTGTGTGTGTGTGTGTGTGTGTTTGTGTGTGTGTGTGTGTGTGTGTGTGTGTGTGTGTGTGTGTGTGTGTGTGTGTGTGTGTGTGTGTGTGTGTGTGTGTGTGTGTTTGTGTGTGTTTGTGTGTGTTTGTGTGTAACTGTGCAATAGGCAATAACGTCAAAAAAATGGGAATAGTCTGAGAAGAAATTCAAATATTCAACAGAAATATTAATTTTCCAATTCCAAAAATTCTTGTCAAATTTTCATAGTTGCAAAAACACAAAACAAACAATTTGAATGAAAAATTAATCAATCAATTAATCAAATCTGCCAAACACACTTTATTGAGATATAGTTTTTTTTTTTTTACGTATTTTGTCTCCAACAGAAATAATATTTTTATGATTCTGAGAAAAATTTTCAACTTCATTCAAATTTAGGACAGACCAGGGATAGTAGGCACACTTTTTACTCTAGTGAGAATTGCTCATCACCTAAACATCTTTCAATAATCGTTCCTACATTAAATTGAAGCTTAAGGTGTT
>CM047519.1:909644-912144 GCA_026122265.1 Ammodytes dubius | reverse complement strand
TTCACAGCAGACCCGGGTTAGAATCCAGCCCGGGTCGTTCTCTGTCTGTCTGTCTGTCTGTCTGTATGTCCTCTTCACAGCAGACCCGGGTTAGAATCCAGCCCGGGTCGTTCTCTGTCTGTCTGTCTGTCTGTCTGTCTGTCTGTCTGTCTGTCTGTCCTCTTCACAGCAGACCCGGGTTAGAATCCAGCCCGGGTCGTTCTCTGCATGTCATTCCCCTCTCTGACACATTTCATCTCTGTCTCTACACACTGTCTAATAGGCAAGTTTATTTATATGGTACAATTCAGACACAATTCAGGCCAGTCAAAGTGCTTCACAGGGTCACAGATTTAAATACATCCAGCGTAGAATACACATTAGAAAAGTGAATAAAAAGAGAATCTTAAAAAAAAATATATAATAATTTCTATTTGAAAGTAATTCTGTCCACAGTCCCATGTTGTTATGTAACACCGGAGCTGCTGCAATGATGTCACACACACACACACACACACACACACACACACACACACACACACACACACACACACACACACACACACACACACACACACACACACACACACACACACACACACACACACACACACACACACACACACACACACCACACACATTTCTTTGTCAACTTCCCAAGGTGTTGCCAAGCAACCGAAAGAACATCTCACATCCAGAATAAATAAAATAAAAAAGACGGAATTTGATTTTCACTGTTTTCCTCCATGAAGCTGCAGAGACCAGTTTACCTGGTTACCTGTTTACCTGTCTATTAACACAGTGTTACCTGGTTACCTGGTTACCTGTCTATTAACACAGTGTTACCTGGTTACCTGGTTACCTGTCTATTAAAGGTGCAGTGTGTAATATGACATCATCAAGAAAGCTCTACAAAGTTCTAGAATGCAACACTCCCTGGGTAACCCCACCCCTTTAGAATAATAACAGAAGCTACAGTGGCCTTCAAGGACAAGAACAATTCTAAATTTTAAACAATGCACCTGATGACATTCCAACTATGACACTTTCAAGATGGCGGCACTAGGCCTTGGTCCAAAATATGCAGAAATATGGACATATATGAGACCTTTTCTAAGGGAAAAAATAATAATTCAAAACATTTTTTTCAGCTATTATGCACTAAATTAAATGTACTTATGGATATTATAATTACTTTCTACAAAATCTGCTAGGAAATAAAACCCACAATTCTACACACTGCAGGTTTAACACAGTGTTACCATTAGTTACTTGTCCATTAATCTCTCTCTTAGGCTCTTACGAACAGTCTGTCTCCTGTCCTAGTTTGGTTGTGTTGTTGTTGCCTTAGACCCTGTTTCCACCTGGCATTAATATGTGGTTTTTAGGATCCGATCGCGCTAACTACAGGTGGAAACACGCTCAATGCGCATTGAAATTATCCACATTCGGAGGTGGTTTGAGACCACATATCCACATACCCATTAACAGTGGAAACACGTATGCGTATCTCATACACATTAGGCCCCGCCCACTCAACTGCGGCGAGTGACTGGTAGGAAACGCGTACTCATTCACGCGACAATTCACGTCATAAAAGCGCACCGTTGCTTAATAATTTCTCCATGGTGAGATGGCAGTGTTGCTAACTTAGCAACTTTGTCGCCTCTGGCGACTCTTTTTTCAAAAAAAGCGACCAATCTAGCCGCTTCTTCTGGTGTTAATGGTGACTTTTGGAGACCCTGGCTGTCGCTAAAGCATGTATCGCTCTTAACTTCTAAACGAGCAGCAGGTGACTCAGCGGCAACTCCCCCCGTCCCAGAGCACTGAGAGGCGGCAGAGTCCTCACGCAGCAGCCCCTCCCAGCTGCAGTCAGAGCAAGAGATAAACAACTCTCCGCTCTAGTGTCCCGTTTGCATCCCTATTAGCAGTTATAGTAACCCTCGTTTACAGTCTATCAGTAGTGCAAATAAAGATGTTATACAGTGCTATCGAACAGAGAGCGAACTGCATGACGAAAACAAATACGTAAGGGATAAAGTATAGCGAACGGGTCACTTGCTAGAAATAAAGACCGACAAGCTGAAGCAGCTGACGCGATAGTGTACAGTTTGGCGTTCTAGGTCTACTATAGGCTACTGACGAAAATCACACAACACATTGCATCTATTTATTAACAATTATTTCCGGCAGACTAGGCAAGGGCGCTGGTTAAAAACAACAGTATAAGCGGAAATGATGTACGAGCTGATTTCCATACAGCGCGGGGAATTCGAATCCGGATCGCAAACGCGCATAGAAGACGCATTGTTAAGGCCAGGTGTGAACAAGCATATTACATTTACATATAACGATCGGATTCCTCAGAACCACATATTAATGCCAGGTGGAAACAGGGTCTTAGTTGCTTAGTTTATTACCTTTTGGTTAACTGCACTTAACCACACCTACACACCATGTCCACTCATGTGTTTAATTGTTTTACCTACTGTATGTAACTGTCCCATTTGTGTTTGTGTGT
>CM047519.1:892144-899644 GCA_026122265.1 Ammodytes dubius | reverse complement strand
GAAATCAAGCAAGTAGACTAATAATAACATTAATGAATTATGGGTTATCACATCACAGAAGGCCTATTGGCCTATAATAATAAAAAAAACACCACCTTAACTATGTTTACAGTTTAAATTGTTTTTGAATGAAATGCAAACCTCAGTGAATCATTTGCTCTTGTTTCTCTGTCCTGAGATTCACACAGACTGAGCAGTCTTGTTTAAATGTTACAAATTGAGCTAATAAACTGAACTTTGAATTTTTTAAAAGTTGCTGCAGAAGTTATCTCAGCTAATTTTATAACTTACATCTAATTTGATAAGGTGATTGTATGCAGAATGCTCATGCCAGAAACTCATACAGTGGTTTTGTACAGATAAATAAATAGATATTAACAGTATTTCAATTTAGGGGGGACGGGCGCGAAAAAAATTCTGTCCCCTAGGGGGGCATGACAGAAAGTAATTGAGTACCACTGCTCTAACCAACATTGTTCTATAGACCCTTACCTTCAATTTAGAAGAGAGAGAGAGAGAGAGAGAGAGAGAGAGAGAGAGAGAGATAGAGAGAAAGAGAGAAAGAGAGAGAGAGAGACTATCATGACAGTGCATCAGGCTCTTGCGCTGGTTCTAAAGGCTCTTGCGCTGGTTCTACTGTGTTCTGTGGTTCTAAAGGCGTCTGTAGTGATTCTAGCAGCTGTGGACTCAACTTCCTGGTTTCAGCGATGAGTCGTTTGATGCCGACCATCCATTGGCTGACCTCAGTCACATGATCCACCATCAGGGAGAGGTGCAGCTCATCAGCTCTGTCCCACCGACAGCACTGCAGCTCTGAGAGACAGGCAGACAGACAGACAGACAGGCAGGGGGGGAGGGAGGGAGACAGGCAGGGAGGGAGGGAGGGAGGCAGGGAGGCAGGGAGGGAGGGAGACAGGAGGGAGGGAGACAGGCAGGGAGGGAGGAAGGGAGGGAGGGAGACAGATATATGGTTTTAAGATAGGACAGGAAAATGTTAGGACAGGAAAATGTTATAGTGTGTTCACACCAAATGCAACAAAACTAATCATTTTGTGTTTGTGTCAGTGAGTGAGTGTGTGTGTGCGTGTATGTGTGTGTGTGTGTGTGTGCGTGTATGTGTGCGTGGGTGTGTGTGTATGTGTGTGTGTGTGTGTGTGCGTGTGTGTGTGTGTGTGTGTGTGTGCGTGTGTTACCTAGAGACAGTGTGTTCATCCGTCTCCTGACAGGAAGGCTGAGTTTCCCTGATCTCCAGCTGACCTCGAGCACGCCCAGTCGCTTAGCAACATCGTTACACACCTGGTCCTACACACACACACACACACACACACACACACACACACACACACACACACACACACACACACACACACACACACACACACACACACACACACACACACACACACACACACACTCCAAATTAAAGATATTGTCATTTAAGTTTGATAAACTTTACAGAAATTCAGTTTAGATGAGGCTCTGGGCTATGCTCTGGTTCTTATGACACAATAAGTGTTTTTGAACGAATCACGGCATTAAAAGCAATTGTAAAAAAATTAATTAAAGCAGGCTTCACATATGAATAAAATTGGCTATAAAAAGTTAGATGTATTGTTTCATTTAAAAGGGTAAATAGGGGCGCCCTTAGCTCAGTTGGTAGGGCGTCCCCCCCATGGGCCTCGGCCAGCAGCAGACCCGGGTTCGATTCCAGCCCGCGGTCGTTCTCTGCATGTCACTCCCCTCTCTGCCCCATTTCAACTCTGTCTCTACATTATCAATAAAGCATAAAAATGCCAAAAAAATCTTGAAAAAACTAAAAAAAAAAAAAAAAAAAAAAAAAAAAAGGGGGTAAATAAATCAAAATAGTGGATAAGGCAAGGCAAGGCAAGGCAAGTTTATTTCTATAGCACAATTCAGACACAAGGCCACTCAAAGTGCTTTACAGGGGAAAGATTAGAATACATAAAACACATTATAAAACATTTAAAAGCAAATAAAAGAAGCAAATAAAATAAAAATTGCAGGTTAAAATGGAAACAAAAAAGTCTTCAGACTCGATTTAAAAGAACTGATAAATAAATGATTAATTAAAAGCTAAAAGGTTTAGAGTTTCACCACTCACTTTAACAGTGTGTCTGCAGGCAGCCAGGGCTCTGCTCAGCACTGACATCACTTCCTCCACATCAGGCTCACTCTCTGATTGGCTGCTGGCTTCTGTCTCTTTCCTCATTGGTCCACTGGGAGGAGGGGGCGTGGCCGAACAGCCAGGAGGCGGGGCTTAGGGGGAAGAGATGACGTCATTTCATTCGTGTTGATCCACAGATTTTACCACGTGAACCTTTTTGATTTTTACACAAATGAAAGAGTCAACATGGATCTAACCTCTTCTTTTTGTCCATTATTTCTGGAAACGTTGTGATTTTAAATATAAACTATCGACATATTTCAATACATTGATGTACTGATGAAAATTTGAAGATAAAAAATATGAATAAACATAAAAATATCGTTATATTTATATATATATTTAAAACAATATTTTTGTTCTAATTTTTTTTAAAGAAAATGTTCTATCTTTATTTATTTTTTGCTTAATTTTTTTTTATAAGAAAATATAATGTTTTTATTTCAGTAGTAACAGTAATAACATCTGCAGATAGTGACCTGGTCCGGCTGGAGGCGGGGCGAGCGGATTGGAGGAGGGAGGAGTGATGGGCGGGACTCCAACACCTGAGGACCAATCAGAGAGCGGCTGTGAGGCTACACAGGCTAAGCTACTGATCTAAGCTGTTTGTGAATAGTGTATATTTTTCATTTCATTATTCATTGAACTTTTATTTATCCTCGAGAGACCAATTGAGGGGTGACCCTCATTTACAATGACGTCGAGTTCAAAACAAATTCAAAGGAAAAACAACAATACATAAACAATATTCAATGCAAAAACATCAAATACACAACAGCAGGTGAAGAGAAAAAAAAACAATTGAAACATTTACATAGTGGTGAAGAGTGGCAGCAATTAAAATTAAATGGATATGGAAATCATTAAACAAAGTAGCATCTATGTCTGTGATTTAGATGTTTTCCTATGATGCTGGTTATGTAGCCTACTGGTGAAGGTTTGAAATAAATTAATAAACATACAGTGTATTTCTTTTTTTCTAAAAATATTTTCAAATTGATTTATATATATCTAAATAAACATTTTAACTATAAAATAATTACATTTTATTTAATTTTATTTTAAAGAAAATATATTTCTTTTTTAATATATTTATAAAAATATATGATTTTTTTTCTCTCAAAATGTCAGTTGTAACAGTTATTTGTTTAATAATGACCTGCTGCTGCTGGCGGCCGGGCCAGGGGATTGGAGGAGGGAGGGGTCATGGGCGGGACTCCACCACCTGAGGACCAATCAGAGAGCAGCATGAGGTTTAAGGTTTAACAGTGAAACTATATTATATATGTACATTCAAACAGCAAAGAGTCAGTGATTCTGGAGAACGCTTGTTGTCAAAATCAGTGAATATCTCCTCATGATCCACTACCTGTCTGTACTGTGTGTCTGCAGTGAAAAAAATCCAACGTTAATACACAGCCTAGGCTCTGTAAACTGTTATGGAAACAAAGAGGCCACCATACCTAGCAACCTGCCTGTTTACAGAGCCTAGGCTGTGTATTAACGTTGGATTTCTTTTCAGCTCACACACAATACAGACAGGTAGCGGATAAAGAGGAGATATTCACTGATTTAGACAACAAGCGTTCTCCAGAATCACTGACTGACTGACAATTATTTTCCATATGGTTCTGAAGGAATTAAAATACATTGGATACACACAACGCTGGTTGATTTGACTTCATTTATATTATGTGTGATTTCAGAAACTGTAAAACTATGGAGCTGATACACACACACACACACACACACACACACACACACAAAACACACACACACACACACACACACACACACACACACACACACACACACACACACACACACACACACACACACACACACACACACACACACACACACACACACACACACACACACACACACACACACACACACACACACACACACACACACACACACACACCTGAAGTGGCTCTCTTGGTCAGGGGGTTCCTCTGAGCTCCGTGGTTCTTCTGAAGACCGTAAGAAAACTGAGGAGGGTCATTCCACCCACGGTCCTGGTTACCTAGGAGACAGACAGACAGACAGACAGACAGACAGGCAGACACAGACAGACAGACAGGCAGACACAGACAGACAGGCAGACGGACAGACAGGCAGAGAAACAGACAGACAGACAGACAGGGTCATGTTTAAATGAATGGTTTTGACATCACAAGAGAACATCTTAATTTGATAAAGATTGCATAGAACCAGGAGCTTGTGCATTAGCAAACTTACAGTAAAGGTGTAGTCAGTTCATAGAAAGCCTAGACTCTGTAAACTGGTATGTAAACAAAGGGGCCAACTGTAGCTAGCCACATGACGGGTAACTTTTTGATTTTGACAAAAAGTGATTTTGACAACAAGCGTTCTCCAGAATCACTGACTTAACTTTTAACATAGGAAACGACTAGATTACAAGATGCAACGTGAAGACAGATTCTGCTAACTTTAAATTACTACAATAAAGTTAAATTGACACATTTTTGAATGGAGTCCGTTTCACCGCTCGGTTAAGTCAAAAAACAAAGGAATTAACCTTTTATTTCCCCTGAATTATAGCTTTTTGTCTCATTCTTAATATGCCGAACTGAAGATAACATCATATTGAATCAGTTAAGTTATTATGTGTGGTTGGAAAGTGAATGATTTTAGCCTCTGGGACTTAAATAAAATTAAATCGACATGTTTTTCAACTGGGTTTTGATCCGATCACAAACTCTCAGTCTAGGGAACAGAGGAATGTGTTGGCCTCAAAGGATATAACGTACGGTCATTTGTATTATTTCATTACTTTATTACACATTATATATCCATTGAATCAATAGGATACGTGTGTGTGCGTGTGTGCGTGTGCGTGTGTGTGTGTGTGAGTGTGTGTGTGTGTGTGTGTGTGTGTGTGTGTGTGTGTGTGTGTGTGTGTGTGTGTGTGTGTGTGTGTGTGTGTGTGTGTGTGTGTGTGTCTCCTACATATCGATGAGTTTGTGGATCTTGTACCTGGCGTGACGTATTTTTCCTCCATGTTTGAAGCGGCCGAAGATCGAAACAATAAAAACTCTTTGAGGAAACTTTGGTTTTTCAGCTTTAAACTGAGATATGACTCAGACAGACGTTAGATTATGAACGAGACAGACGTTACAGTCCTCCCGTGAACACGACGCTGTGTTTGGTTTGTATCAGCTGTGTCCGGGTCAAGCACGCGACAACGGTCTACACTGACTCCCGCTCAGGATTTCACAATAAAAAGTTTTTTTTGAGAATTGTATTTTAAACTGAGACACTGCAGGCGCTCACACACACACGCACACACGCACGCACACACACACACACACACACACACACACACACACACACACACACACACACACACACACACACACACACACACACACACACACACACACACACACACACACACACACACACACACACACACACACACACACACACACACACACACACACACACACACACGCACGCACGCACGCACGCACACACACACACAGGATGAGACGCTGCAGGTGAATAGGGTAAAATATTTACCTTACAGATATCTTCATGAAACTTTTTCCAGTTGATGGCTGACATTAAAACTATTACTCCTTGCATTAGGCTACATATCTATTTTTCAGAAATGTTCGAATAGCATACATTTGCACATGTGGCAATAGCCTATCTTACGTTTAAATGTGGATGTCTATTAAAAAACTAAAACTTTAGATGTTGGTTTAAGCCAGAGTTACATTCTTTATAACATCTGTGCAACATATCAGTGTCAGTATAAGTCTTTACTGATCTGATTTGGATGGATGTGGGAAAATGAACCAGCAGTGAACGGGTAGCCTACAAATAGAAATAATTTAAACTGTAACATGAAACTCTGGGGGGCTTTTACTTTGTAGGAGTGTTGGCTCTAGCTTCAGGTGACGTGGTTGAGCTTCACGCGCTCCCTGCCGTGGAAACTGTTTCCGGGACACGTGGCCGATGTGTCACACCTACCGTGACGTCACCTGACCGCTGCAGCGACAGGTAAAAAAAAAAAAAAAAAAAAAAAAAAAATTCTAGTTTGTGATTATTGAAACGTTTTTTTAAATCTCTGTCTTCATGAATAACATAGTTTGTAACAATGGAATAAAATCAGGGATAGAATGCGAAAATAATCAAATAAAATGGAAAATAAAATACACAGTCCTATTCATGTTAGGCTAATATGTTCTGCATTCAATTAACAGATATACAAAAAATAAAAGTACAAAAGCATCTGCATCAAAATATACTGAAGATTCTCTATTAACATTATTTATTTCATATTTAAAAGTGTGTTGCCTCACTTGACCTTCACTGTAAAAACACGACTTTAAAATAACCTCAATTATTTATATTAAAGGTGATCCGACGAACTTTCAGTTTGTGTTAATTCTAGCGCCCCCTTTGGACTAAAGCGGTAGTGTTTTTACCACGCCAGCTGTTATTCCTGGGTGAGCGTATACCCTGACAAAGGCATTAAGAAAAAATATATAAAAATAGCATTCTTTGCGCTGATGGTCTGGTTTGCTGTTACATGTAATTTATGATCATCAGAGGAGAAATGAGACTGTTTCAGAAATATTTAAAAGTTCCTCGTAGAGACTTTAAAGCGTTGCGCCTGGTCTTAATGGGTTAAAGGTGCAGTCAGTGATTCTGGAGAACGCTTGTTGTCAACATCCCTTTAGTCAAAATCAGTAAATAAACGTCTGTGTTGCTATGGTGGCCCCTTTGTTTACATACCTGCTTACAGATTCTAGGCTGTGTATTACAGTTTTTCTCAGTTGCTTTGGTGCTTTTCTCAGATCAGAATGAAAATTCTCATAACTATTAGTTCAACCTCCGCAACATTTAGTCATTTGAGCACATCATAGTAGCAATTTCTCCTTCCTCTGAACACATTGCAAATGCTTTTGGACATGTATCAGTTGCTTTCATACAATTATCTGCTGTTTTATAACATTGTCATTTGCTTATGTCATGTCAGTCAAAATGAACTATACTTACGGATGCTGAATAGTCGTTCCCAATAAAACTAATAGTCTTCATTTCATTGCTTGAGTCATTACATACAACATTGTTGAACTAGTTATCAAATTCTGTCAAGCAAATTTTATACCTTTTCTTTATCATAGATACTTTCCTCGCTGCATTGCAAGGGATAATATCCGTTGTGATGTAGATGAAAATATGTGGCCAGACAGACAGGAACGTCTGGATGTGCCAGAATGATTTACCTATATATGTTCAGTTACAATATGTCCTGTTATATTGTTCACATTTGT
>CM047519.1:882144-889644 GCA_026122265.1 Ammodytes dubius | reverse complement strand
ATGGGCATGGAGTTCACCAGAGCTTCACAGGTTGCCACTGGAATCCTCTTCCACTCATTCATGACAACATCACGGAGCTGGTGGATACTGGATACCTTGCGCTCCTCCATCTCCCGTTTTAAGAAGCCCCAAAGATGCTCAATAGGGTTTAGGTCTGGGGACATGCTTGGCCAGTCCATAACCTTTACCCTGAGCTTCTTTAGCAAGCCACTGGTCGTTAGGAGGTGTGTTTGGGGTCGTTATCATGTTGCAATACTGCCCTGCGGCCCAGTTTCCAAAGGGAGGGGATCATGCTCTGCTTCAGTATGGCACAGTACATGTTGGTATTCAATGAACTGTAGCTCCCCAGTGCTGGCAGCACTCATTTAGCCCCAGACCATGACACTCCAACCACCATGCTTGACTCTAGGCAAGACACTCTTGTCTTTGTACTCCTCACCTGGTTGCCGCTCCACACTCTTAACACCATCTGAACCATATAAATGTATTTTGGTCTCATCAGACCACAGGACATGGTTGCAGTGATCCATGTCCGTAGTCTGCTTGTCTTCAGCAAACTTTTTGTGGGGTTTCTTGTGCATCATCTTTAGAATAGGTTTCCTTCTGGGATGACAGCCATGCAGACCAGTATGATGCAGAGTGTGGCGTATGGTCTGAGCACTGACAGGTTGACCCCCCACCCCTTCAAGCCCTTCAGCAATGCTAGCAGCACTCATACGTCAATTTTCCAAAGCCAACCTCTTGGTATGACGCTGAAAACGTGCACTCAACCTTCTTAAACTGGGCTGCAGGGCAGTATTGCAACATGATAACGACCCCAAACACACCTCCAAGACGACCAGTGGCTTGCTAAAGAAGCTGAGGGTAAAGGTGATGGACTGGCCAAGCATGTCTCCAGACCTAAACCCTATTGAGCATCTTTGGGGCTTCTTAAAACAGGAGATGGAGGAGCGCAAGGTCTCCAGTATCCACCAGCTCCGTGATGTTGTCATGAATGAGTGGAAGAGGATTCCAGTTGCAACCTGTGAAGCTCTAGTGAACTACATGCCCATGAGGGTTAAGGTAGTGCTGGAAAATAATGGTGGCCACACAACATATTGACACTTCGGGCCCAATTTGGACATTTTTTCTTAGGGGTGTACTCACTTTTGTTGCCTTCAGTTTAGACATTAATGGCTGTGTGTCGATTTATTTTGAGGCGACAGTAAATTTACACTGTTATACAAGCTGTACACTGACTACTTTACATTATATCAAAGTGTCATTTCTTCAGTGTTGTCCCATGGAAAGATATAAAGAAAAATGTGAAGAAATGTGAGGGGTGTACTCACTTTTGTGAGATACTGTATGGTTTTTAAAGAGATCCAACTTAGACATAATACGTTTCATATTTCCATTTATTAATTCAAACATTTCTGAAACCACTGTAATAAAAAAAACAATAGTTTTATTGTCAAAAATCAACTGTTAAAGTTTCAAGATGATATCTATAAGTTAGAAATGTTAACCTATATACCTGCAGAATCTCCAAACATAAAAACAAGCTGATCACTGCTGCTGTATTGATCACGCACGCACGCACGCACGCACGCACGCACGCACGCACGCACGCACGCACGCACGCACGCACGCACGCACGCACGCACGCACAGCACGCACGCACGCACGCACACACACACACACACACGCACACACACACACACACACACACGGCCATATCTCTCTCTCTATCAGTCGATTCAGCGTTTTGCGTCTGGACATTTATTAATAATTCAAAGCTTCTCTGGTTTCATCTCTTCTTCTAAACCAGTTTCATTACAGTTTGTACTGTTACAGTACTAGGAGTTCTTAAAGCTGCAGTGTGTAACTCTGTGTGTGTCAGAGAAGTGAAACACGTCCCAAGGTTTATTCTCATAACTGAATAAAACAAACTTTCCTCACAGGAAAATGTAGATCCCTGGAACACTGTTTGAAGTTAAAAAGCTTCCTGAAAAGTTACTGTTTCACTGTTGTTGTTTACAGCAGCAGGGCCCACAGTTTGGTTTACAAACATATTCTAGTCTTACGTTTGGTTCCAGGTTCCTCAAAATAATTTGATTTATGATGATAGAATTATTCAATACTAAGAATTACATGTAGAGATATGTTTAGTAAACTAACTGCAGGCTCTGTGAAAGTAAACAAACCCCCTCCTCTGAAACTACACAATGTGACTTTAAAACATTTTTCATGATGATATCTATCCTTTAAAACTAAGCTAAGACCAAGTCATGTGTTGAGAGACATACAGTAAGCACCTGGATTGACAATAAATATCTTAATTTAAGCTGTTCTCCTGTGTGTGTGTGTGCGTCTGCCTGTTTGTCTATGTTTCTCTGTCTGTCTGTGTGTGTGTGTGTGTGCGTCTGTCTGTCTGTCTGTGTTTCTCTGTCTGTCTGTTGTGTGTGTGTGTGTGTGTGTGTGTGTGTGTGTGTAGATAACATCTGGTCGGACCAGAACCTGCTGTTGGATCCAGATCTTCCGTCAGGCTGGAGAACCATCAAAGACTCCACAGGAACGTACTACTGGCATGTTCCCTCTGGAGCCACGCAGTGGGAACACCCAGGGAGCGCTAAGGTGAGACAGGCAGACAGGCAGACAGACAGGCAGGCAGGCAGGCAGGCAGGCAGACAGACAGGCAGACAGGCAGGCAGGCAGGCAGGCAGACAGGCAGGCAGACAGACAGACAGGCAGACAGGCAGGCAGGCAGACAGTGGGAACACCCAGGGAGCGCTAAGGTGAGACAGGCAGACAGACAGTGGGAACACCCAGGGAGCGCTAAGGTGAGACAGGCAGACACAGTGGGAACACCCAGGGAGCGCTAAGGTGAGACAGTGGGAACACCCAGGGAGCGCTAAGGTGAGACAGTGGGAACACCCAGGGAGCGCTAAGGTAAGACAGGCAGACAGACAGGCAGGCAGACAGTGGGAACACCCAGGGAGCGCTAAGGTGAGACAGGCAGTGGGAACACCCTGGGAGCGCTAAGGTGAGACAGGCAGGCAGACAGGCAGGCAGGCAGACAGGCAGACAGACAGGCAGGCAGGCAGGCAGGCAGGCAGGCAGGCAGACAGTGGGAACACCCAGGGAGCGCTAAGGTGAGACAGGCAGACAGTGGGAACACCCAGGGAGCGCTAAGGTGAGACAGTGGGAACACCCAGGGAGCGCTAAGGTGAGACAGGCAGACAGTGGGAACACCCAGGGAGCGCTAAGGTGAGACAGGCAGACAGTGGGAACACCCAGGGAGCGCTAAGGTGAGACAGGCAGACAGTGGGAACACCCAGGGAGCGCTAAGGTGAGACAGGCAGACAGTGGGAACACCCAGGGAGCGCTAAGGTAAGACAGGCAGGCAGTGCGGCACCGGACAGCAGGAGCAGGCAGCAGTGGACACCAGGGAGCGCTAAGGTAGACAGGCAGGCAGGCAGGCAGGCAGGCAGGCAGGAGGACAGGCAGACAGGCAGGCAGGCAGGCAGCAGGCAGACAGGCAGGACAGGCAGGCAGGCAGGCAAGGCAGGCAGGACAGGCAGGCAGACAGGCAGGCAGGACAGGCAGGAACAGGCAGGGCAGGCAGGCAGGACAGCGCAGACAGAGCAGGCAGGCAGGCAGGCAGGCAGGCAGGCAGGCAGGCAGACAGACAGACAGACAGGCAGGCAGGCAGGCAGGCAGCGCAGGCAGGCAGGCAGGCAGACAGAGACAGACAGACAGACAGAGCAGGCAGGCAGGCAGGCAGGCAGACAGACAGACAGACAGACAGGCAGGCAGGCAGGCAGTGGGAACACCCAGGGAACGCTAAGGTGAGACAGGCAGACAGGCAGGCAGGCAGGCAGGCAGGCAGGCAGGCAGGCAGGCAGGCAGGCAGGCAGGCAGGCAGGCAGACAGGCAGACAGGCAGGCAGGCAGGCAGGCAGGCAGGCAGGCAGGCAGGCAGGCAGGCAGGCAGGCAGGCAGGCAGGCAGGCAGACAGTCAGAGCACCATACAAAGGGCTCTGGCGCGCCCATATTAGATAGAACCAATTGAAACCATAGCCAGATTTCTGGTTTTCCTGATAAAGCTTCAACGGAGCGTGTCCAGACCAACACGCGCAGCAAATTTTATTTGCCAGCACCTAGTGGCAGGTCTGGGAATGCCAGGCTAAGCTTTACCTTCTTTAAAGCATCGACTACCACCACTGGACTTTACCTGGGAGGAGATTGGATGTCTCGTGGAGCCGTACGCATTTGACCTTTGACCTCCAAAATCTATTCAGTTCATCTTTGAGTCAGAGTGGACATTAGTGCAAAGTTTGAAGAAAATCCCTCAACGAGTTCTGGAGTATTGAGTTCACTAGAATGCAGCGGACAGACAGACAGACAGACAGACAGACAGACGGACAGATATTTTAGTTCTAGTTTTTGTCTGTTTTTGTCAGCAGGAAGAAACTGGACAGAAGGACTCGAACAGAGAGACAGATGGAGCACCAGAGGCCAGGTACACACACACACACACACACACACACACACACACACACACACACACACACACACACACACACACACACACACAACACACACACACACACACACACACACACACACACACACACACACACACACACACACACACACACACACACACACACACACACACACACACACACACACACACACACACACACACACACACCACACACACACACACACACACACACACACACACACACACACACTTTTACGGCTATACTTGTGAGGACACTCATTGACATAATGCATTCCCTAGCCCCTTACCCTAACCCTAACCATCCAAACTAAATGCCTAACCCCAACCCTTACACTAACCCTAACATAAATCTCTGACCTTAAAACTAGTGTTAACCCTCAAACAGCCTTTAAGGCCTGTCCTTAAAACCTAGTGTTAACCCTCAAACAGCCCTTTAAAGGCCTGTCTTAAAACCTAGTGTTAACCCTCAAACAGCCCTTTAAAGGCCTGTCCTTAAAACCTAGTGTTAACCCTCAAACAGCCCTTTAAAGGCATGTCCTTAAAACCTCATGTTAACCCTCAAACAGCCCTTTAAAGGCCTGTCCTTAAAACCTAGTGTTAACCCTCAAACAGCCCTTTAAAGGCCTGTCCTTAAAACCTAGTGTTAACCCTCAAACAGCCCTTTAAAGGCCTGTCCTTAAAACCTAGTGTTGACCCTCAAACAGCCCTTTAAAGGCCTGTCCTTAAAACCTAGTGTTGACCCTCAAACAGCCCTTTAAAGGCCCGTCCTTCAAACCTAGTGTTAACCCTCAAACAGCCCTTTAAAGGCCTGTCCTTAAAACCTAGTGTTGCCCTCAAAACGCCCTTTAAAGACCTGTCTTTAAAACTAGTGTTTAACCCTCAAACAGCCCTTTAAAGGCCCGTCCTTCAAACCTAGTGTTAACCCTCAAACAGCCCTTTAAAGGTCTGTCCTTAAAACCTAGTGTTAACCTCAAACAGCCCTTTAAAGACCTGTCCTTAAAAACTAGTGTTAACCCTCAAACAGCCCTTTAAAGGCCTGTCCTTTAAAACCTAGTGTTAACCCTCAAACAGCCCTTTAAAGGCCTGTCCTTAAAACCTAGTGTTAACCCTCAAACAGCCCTTTAAAGGCCTGTCCTTAAAACCTAGTGTTAACCCTCAAACAGCCCTTTAAAGGCTGTCCTTAAAACCTAGTGTTAACCCTCAAACAGACCTTTAAAGGCCTGTCCTTAAAACCTAGTGTTAACCCTCAAACATCCCTTTAAAGGCCTGTCCTTAAAAACCTAGTGTTAACCCTCAAAACAGCCCTTTAAAGGCATGTCTTAAAAACCTAGTGTTAACCCTCAAACAGCCCTTTAAAGGCCTGTCCTTAAAACCTAGTGTTAACCCTCAAACAGCCCTTTAAAGGCCTGTCCTTTAAAACCGTGTTAAACCCTCAAACAGCCCTTTAAAGGCCCGTCCTTAAAACCTAGTGTTAACCCTCAAACAGCCCTTTAAAGGCCTGTCCTTAAAACCTAGTGTTAACCCTCAAACAGCCCTTTAAAGGCCCGTCCTTAAAACCTAGTGTTAACCTCAAACAGCCTTTAAAGGCCTGTCCTTAAAACCTAGTGTTAACCCTCAAACAGCCCTTTAAAGGCTTGTCCCAGAGGGAGAACCGGACTAAATGTCCTCACTCTGATGGTGAAAAGCTTAGACTGGTTCTGACATGTTGTTGTTTCTCTCAGGTCACTGTGGCAGGAAGATTATCTGACCAACCACGACCCAGACTCCAAGGTATCTATCTATCTATCTATCTATCTATCTATCTATCTATCTATCTATCCATCCATCCATCCATCCATCTATCCATCCATCCATCTATATCCATCTATCTATCTATCTATCTATCTATCTATCTATCTATCTATCTATCCATCCATCTATCTATCTATCTGTCTGTCTGTCTGTCTATCTATCTATCTATCTATCCATCCATCTATCTATCAGACAGACAGACACAGATGTTACACACAACTGATGCTGATTGCATGACTAGACCTTTTCATTTTCACACATTTTCTAGTTTTCACTTGTTTACATATATTTTTATAACTCAGTGTTGTTGCTGTGAACAGCTGACGAGAGAGTGATGTCAGAGGATTCTAAAGGATGACATCATGAGCGAGGCCTCCCATTGGCTCTGCCTTAATCTGCTCTCTCTCTCTCCCTCTCTATCTCTCTCTCTCTTCCCCTCCCTCTCCCTTTCTCTCCCTTTCTCTCTCTCCATCTCTCTGACTTTCTCTCTCCCTCTCTCTCTTCCCCCTCCCTCTCCCTTTCTCTCCCTCTCTCTCTCCCACTCTTCCACCTGGCTCTCTCTCCCTCTCTCTCTCTCTTTCCCCTCCCTTTCTCTCTCTCTCTCTTTCTATCTCTCCCTGTCTGTGTAAACCTCTCTCGACCAGTTTCCTATACAACAGTAATCTGATTTAATCTTTCTGTCCGTGGCCTTGTTTCTCTGTGTCACACAAAAACTCACTGACTGCTTATCTCAACATTTATCTATCCATCCATCTATCTATCTATTTATCTATCCATCCATCCATCCATCCATCCATCTATCTGCCTGTCTGTCTCTCAGTGTTTTTGCAGTGCGTTCTCTGTCTCTCTGTATCACTCTCTGTGTCTGTCTCTCTCTCAGTGTTTTGCTGTGCGCTCTCTGCCTGTCTCTCTCTCTCTACGTCTCACTCTCTGCCTGTCTCTCTGTCTCTCTGTCTCACTCTCTGCCTGTCTGTCTCACTACCTGCCTGTCTGTCTCTCAGTGTTTTGCAGTGCGCTCTCTGCCTGCCTGTCTCTCTCTCTCTGTCTGTCTCACTCCCTGCCTGTCTCTCTTCTGTCTGTCTCTCTGTCTCACTCTCTGCCTGTCTCTCTCTCTGTCTCTCTCTCTCCCTGTCTCTCTCTCTCTGTCTCACTCCCTGCCTGTCCTCTCTCTCAGTGTTTTGCAGTGCGCTCTCTGGG